>CM028347.1:14676369-14712803 GCA_016618105.1 Dendrobium huoshanense | reverse complement strand
TTTTTTATTTCCTTACAGCTTTACGGCTTGCAGGTTACAATAAATCACAATGGCAATTGCAATTTGAATCGTTTCCCTTATGACAATACGATCAATTTTGCAACACACGAATTAATTTTCCTTACAACCAATCATTTTTCTTATTTCCTTCAGCAATACAATAATAAATTATAATTCAAAAACGGATAATTTTGCAACTGATCTATTTGCTTTTAGCCAAACAGATCTATTTGCATTCCGTGGAGAACAATCTATCTTCAAGAGTTAAGTAGAATAAACTGCAAAAAATGGTTAAATAGATAATATTCTAAACATGAGTTCGAAAGAGGCTTGTTAATAGCTTAGATTTACCCTCCAACTTATTCAACAACTAATAAAATGTGATTGAATAACAACTATATCTATTACCATCCAAGGTGGCATTTTGCATTAAGTTAAGCATAATTTAGTATATGATTTTATTTTTAATTAGATAGTATCTGGTCAGGCCAACTTAACACAAATGATGTAGACAAAGGGGGGGTCAACTCCTGTCAAAAATAATTAGATTTTTGGCTTCCCTTGAGTCTACTAGCTCAATCAAAATTGAGCTGAAATTTTAGCTCATTTATGAGTTGGTCTTTAGTTCACTTATTGAACTAAGGGTTAGCTCATTACTAGCTATGATTTTAGCTCATAGTTATCTTATATTAAATGTTCTTTTTATGCTTTTTATATTTGTAATCATGTTTGTTTCTTGGAATTCCAAACTGGCCTTTGGAATTCCAAGATTTACTTTTCCCATGAGGTGGCTCCTTGGCTTCCTCCATGGCCTTTAGTATATTGTGCATTTGCCCCCTTGGATTCCGGTCGGCTGCTGGTTTTCCCGTGCCTGGGTTCTTTCCCGTGACCGTGCCCCTTGGTTCCGGGCGGTCTCCTTGGTTCTCCTGGATGCCTCTTCGGTTCCTTGGCTTGGGATGTTTTTTAGGTATTTTTAATGCTATGTGATGTTTAGAATTCCTACGGGAATTTATTAGGTGTCTCTTGGTATTCCTCTTTCATACCTATAAATATGGGAGGATTTGTAATGTTTAAAAGAAGTGAATGATATGTTATTTTTGGAAAAGCTATAACCTGCGGGTTTGCTTCGGAAATCCTGTGGGCTCTTTCCACCCTTCTTTCTCATCCCCTCCGGAAATCCTGCGGGCTCTTTCCACCCTTCTTCTTGGCTTCTAACCTCTTTCGTCTCTCCGCAAGTGCCACTCCACCTGTATCCTTCTTCTCTAAGTGAAGCAACTTTAGGGTGTCTTGTTTAAGTCAAGTTTGTTTGAGTCAAAGTTTGTAGGTCGTTGTAATTTTGTTTTTTTTTTTTATAAATTTCTAAGTCGGTCTTTTATTTGAAATGTAAGAGTTTGTTCTTCCTCTTTTCATCTTTAGTTTCATTTTCGTCGGCAGTTTTATTTATTTGTTTTTTGCTTCTTGTGGGCGAAGGGTATAGGCACCCCTATATTTTTTGCCCGCATCAACAAATTTTACCTGGTTGCAATATTTCTTACCCCAGGGGATTCTCACTTTCAATTTAGAAGGGTTTATCATCATTGCTTAAGCTCTCATTACTTGACCTCAACAACAGCCAACTAGGCTACCAGGCAACCAGTGAATAATAAAGAGATATATATTCTGAAAACCAAAGCCCAACTACAAATTGCTTAGCAATCATTTGCACAACACTGAAACCCAACTATAAATTCAACAATATAATCTAAGCTAACAAGTTCAACAACTCTGATTTCAGTTACAATTGGTATATAATAACTTTCAATGCAAACTAAGAGCATAATAACATATAATAATGTCGGGTACAGGAATTGAGCCACAGAGGAACTAAAGAACAACTCCAAGTCTCCAACAGTAATTAAGTTAATATCATATTTGCTGCATTAAGTTACAATGTAACCAATGCAATTATAGGCAATATTTCAAAGTATTAATGATACAACAAATAAAAAATGAAAAGCCCAAAAAATTCATAATGAAAAATGGAAAAAAATGAAGCAATAACATCTTCAATGCAAAATGGCTAAAAATCAAGAGGCCCAAGGCCAATCTTCTTTTGTAAGTGGTATAAACAAAATATTAGACTAAATAATTGATGCAAGCAAAAATTAGGAAAAGCCCCTAATTTTTGCAAGCAAGAGGAACTCTTTCTAGGAAATATAAAATAACACGAAAATTACAAACAAACTAGGACACCTTCCAAAATACCACAATTAATAAAATACAACCATTATACGAAGACACATCATCACTTTTATAATATAAAAGACTCCTACAAAACGACAAAATAAAGACACAACGGCTTTCCTAAAACTGCTTGCCAAATGTTGAGAAGAAGGATACAAGTGAGGTGGATACTTGCGGGAAGAAGAATGACATTAGAAGCCAAGACGAAGTATAGCTCGCAAGCTATAGAGAGGAGAAGAAGGCGAAGGACATAGCTCGCAAGCTATTCCAAAGAAAACCCTCAGGTTTTATCTCCAAAAATCATCATCACACTTTTTTTTTATTTCAAAACATCTACTATTTATAGACCAAAAGAGGGCAGCTAAACAGCCCCTTAAAGCATTAATTAAACCTATTAGATTTAGGGAAATGAAAGGCCAACAACCACAACACAGTAGCCCCCATACAGTACATGAAACAAAGAAGAGAAGCCACGGGAACCAAGCAGCCAGCCACGGGAACCAAGCAGCCAGCCACGTGAATCAAGCAAGCAACCACGGGAAACCCAGCCAACACAGAAAATAAAGGGGCAAGTCACGGGAAAACCAGCCAGCACAGGAAACCGAGAAGAGATAGGGGAGGAGAAGAGGCAAGTCCACTCCACATTAAAGAGCTTGAATAATTGCATACCTTTATGAATTTATGAGCTAGGGAGTGCATTTATTCTTCCAATAATTGAGTTAAACTTCAGCTCAAACATTAATGAGCTAACACCAAATAAAATCTAGAATTTTGAGCTCAATACCAAGCAGCCAAAGCCCAATCTGAGAGCAACCATGGCCCAAACCAAGAGGCAGAAAACAGCCCAAGGCTTGCCTACATCAATAACATGCAAAAATTTCAACATGTTAAGCATTAAAGGAAACTCAAAAAACCCTAATCTAAAAAAACTTAGTGATGGGGACATCAGATCATAGAAAGTTTATCAGAGACGTGGCCGACGATCCACGCGCACGATGGTGTCGATCTATTTTTGAGTCTTCATATGTATTTGTTTTAGTAGCATTTCTCGTTTTGCCCTAAAGGGTTTTGTCATATGTAAGCCATAGGGGCATTGTCGTCTTTTGTTTCTCTTTCATTGTAGGAGGCTATATATAAGCCCCATATCTCTCTTTTGAAGGAATGAATTATAATCGAATTTCTGCACATTGAGTTCTTGTGAGAGCTTGAGAGTCTTTGGAGAGAAATCCCTAAGAGAGGGAATCGGATTACTCACCAACCTTGGAAACGTCCGGATTTGTGGTTCTTTTCTTCCTTATATTTTTTCTTCTCTTCTTCCCTTCTTTTTTTAGCCGCCGGCCACCCTAAGCCCTCCACCACCAAGCCGCCACTCCCCTCACCCCATTATCCCCACATCGCCGGCCAATACCAGCCCTCCCTTTCCCCCTATTGCTGTCGGCCTAGCACCACCATCCAACCAACCAACATCCTCCCAACCTTAGCCACTGGCTCCTTACCCAAAACCCTAACCTAGCCGCCGGCCCTAGCCCTTCCCCTTACCTCCAAATTTCAAAATCTCCCATTAATACTTTCCATATTTCGCCCAACCTTAGTTGGAAAGCTTTGATCCCAATTATTCAAATCAATTTTGAATTTTAAAACTTTCCAAACATAGGAAATCTATTTTAAGAAAGTTTTCAAATTCAACCCTTTGAATTTCAAACTAGATTGAAATTAATTAAGTCCTTCATAATTTAATATTCCAATTCAAGAAGGCTTGATTTACCTATGCTCCTCCCTCTCTCTCTCTATGCCGTCTGCCCCCTTACGTCCCTTCTCACTGAATATTTTCCAAACTTCAAGCCCTTATGTCCAAACCTAGCGGTATCGAGCATGTACATAGCGGTACCGAGTATGTACCTAGCGGTACCGAGCATGTGCCTAGCAGTACCGAGCATTTTTTTTTTTAATTTTAAGAGGTGGACGCCTCTAAACCATGGTTGCTAGTGAAACACTTCAAGTAGCAATCAATAAGAATCATACCTTTTAAGTTGTAAATTCTTATAAAAAATATTCATAATAAAATTTAAAAACAATTTGTAGCGTGATGGGAAAACCTAGCACCCCAAATTTCTGCTAAACAGGGGAGGCTTCGGGAGGCTGCCAAAATTTTGTCTGAATTATTATTGGACTTAGAAAATTTAATGATCTGCACAATGAAAAATTTAATTCAGACTAAACAAATTTACAGGGAACTGAATCTAAATGAACTTAAGTCAAACTTATAACTAAAAGAAATTTATAAAGTTAAAAGCTAACAACAAGGGACCTATTATGTAAATGGCAGCTTACCTACGGGTGTTAACAAGAGACTTGTAATAAACAAATAACTTGCTTATGAAAATAAGGTACTTATAATGATCTAATGACTCACCTATGGGTAGACATTATAAACTATAACAAATATGATAGCTTACCTACGAGCAAGTGTAGGGAGCCTGCAAAGTCGAGCAATCTGCCACATGAAACAACAATAAACACTAATATTTACTTGTGAGCAGGATCAAGGAATTCATTGTGCCCACAATAATGCATCCATAGGCGAGATCAATGGGTTCATACCAAATATATCAGCGTTTCTATAGGCAATATCAATCAACTTGCATAACATTATATTTCACTTATGAGCAGGAACAGGGAATTGGTAATGTACACAACTAGCCTACAGGCAACAATAGGAGATATTGAATTTCAAATAAGATATTGCTCCCTTTTTTAATGATAATCACTTGCACAAAATAAAATTTTAAAATGCTCTTGCATTAAAATAATTTTTTTTGAATTTAAATATGGAGTATTGAGTTGGGTGTCGATACCTCTAGGATGCGTGCAACAGTCTTGGTAAGCAAGTGACTGCCTCAAGAAGAGTGTTATCGCCTTGAGAAGCAAGTCACCACCTTGAGAAGCGTGCACATTAATTTAATAAGAATTTTATAACCCCGCATGTGCTCCGAAAAAATATACTAAACATATAAATATAAAGTCTGAGAATGCTATGCGCGGAGTTTCTTTTCTAAAATGCCTATAAATTTCAAAATTAAATTATTTTTGGAGCTAAATTTTAATAAAAATGTGAAAACTCAATTTTACAAAATTCAAATATTTAAATAAAATTTATTATTTAAATCTTAAAAGAAAAAATTTATTCATCATCCACAAACTTTTGTTAAAGATGATAAATTTAAGAATAACATTAGCTCACAAAGAGCAAAATATCTAATTGAATGTATCATTGTAATTCATTCTCAAATGATTTATCACTAAAGGGGACGTGGCATGTGCCCTATGACCGGATGGTTTTGCTATAACATAGATGGTAGATGGTTTTGCTACAAAATAACATGCCTATATTACAGTTATAGTCGAAGCCCGTATGTTCCTCAATGGTTAAAAGCCCCTTAAGTAATGAATCATAGGGTGCACTAGATAAGACAAATTTTTCTATTAGCTAAGGTTGAACAAAATTTGTCTCCTTAAACAAACATCTATCCCAAGTCTACAAGGTACCCTTAGACGAAGCAACCAATGGCTGCTCCCAAGGATCCTTTTGTTAGGTTGGGTCGACTACCTCCTCTGACTAAATAAATTAGGGACCAAGACGACCCGAGATGACGGAACCATGGGATCTTGATTGAGTTCATCATCATTCTCCCTACCATCCACTTTAAGTATAAAAATAATAAATTTATATTTTAAAAAAATTCACATGTTGTTGATATATGCTAGGTATTTCATACCTGTTTAATGACTAGCTTTAATCAAAAGTTCTCTCTCGTTACCGGGAGGGGTAATTAACTATATGTGCTTGCGCCTATATGAAACCTGAACTTAGATCATAAAGTCCCCTCAAAATGAGGGTGAAATCTCTTGGTAATGTCTTATTCCAAACTCAATCTGCCTTTAAAAAATTTAACCCGGAACATCGTTAAAACTCACTTGAAAGAGGGGAGGCCGGGGTGTGAATTTTCAATTTTTCAGAGCCCACAACCATTTTCTTCTTCATTTCATTTTCTTTTGTGATCTTTATCATTTAAGATAATTATTTGAATTAATGTTCAAGTAAACATTTTCTTCCTTATTTCATTTTCTTTTGTGGTCTTTATCATTTAAGATAATTATTTGAATTAATTTTTAAGTAAATATTTTCTTCTTAATTTCATTTTTCTTTGTGGTTTTTAATGTTAAAGTAATTTATTCCTTTTGATGTAAAAATGGATATTTGGAGTCACAATTAGGATATAATATGAATACTGACAAATATTCTTGCAAAAGGTAGGATACTGACAACAGTTGGACCCAATATTATATATATATATATATATATATATATATATAAATAAGAGAGAGAGAGAGAGAGAGAGAGAGAGAGATTTAAATCATCATTCTTTGTTGCCTCCATATAGTTCCAGAATCAATTCAAGTGAGTACGACGAAACTATCATTCGAATGACATGACCTCGAGCTCGTAACAAGTCCAAAATGGCTCGATGGCGGCCAACTACTGTGACATCACACCAATCACCTTTAAAGCATTTTGAATGTAACCAAATTTACTCAAGCTTCATCTGCTCGCGAAAGAATTTCATTGATGCATCTAGGATGTCGAATTTATCCCAGAAGAACTCTTCACGCGCGACTAAATTGCACAATCATAAAAATAACAACCTCCTGGCAGAACGTTGCGTGAAATCGCCTGAATGTCATCTAACCGTGAAATGAACTGAGCCATTGGAAGGACTTCCCTCATTCTATTCGGGCAGACATGGTCTAAAACGACGAACTATGAATGCGATATTGTTAGAAGTCACCCACCCACTTGCGAAACAGATTGTGCTAACATGCCTGAAAGGCTGAAACATTAAAATTATCTGGAAAATACTCTTGTTGCACGGATTTTCGCTAGAGTTGGTAACGTGAAATTTTCTTGTGCGTAAGGCGATGACATATAAATTGAGGAGCATGATTGACGAGGAATTACACGTGGATGGAAACATACCTTTTTAATTGATTATTATTTTTATTTCATGAATTTATTAATTTGAATAAAAAATCAAAATCAAATTATATATATATATATATATATATATATATATATATATATATATATATATATATATATAAATCTATCTCCTTATCCTGTTAAAATCACCGCCGAACCCTTAATACCCAAGTATCCATACTGTTGGCACCAAGTAATATATGGGGCTTGATAGAAAGGTATAAAAAAATAAAATAGATCTAACCGAATAGATATTGGCTTCCCTCTTTGCCTATTCTCTCTTCATCCATTCACATACATACCACAAATCTCACATCCCTCCTCTTATATGTTCACACTAGGGCTGTCAATATATGACACGACCCGAAAACCCGACTCGAACACGACCCGATTTTTTCGGGTTCGGGTCAACCCGAACCCGAAACGGGTCGGGTTCGGGTTACATTTTTCGACCCGTTTTGAATATCGGGTCGGGTCCGGGTTTGACACGGAAACCCGATAGTGACCCGGAAATGACCCGCTCAACCCGATTCGTGCGAGTATGCGAGTAATGCGACGGACCGACGGTGCGATTTAATTTAGGCTTTTAGATTTTAGGGCACATTTCAACTCAACGAAAGTTCCGTGATTCCGTCTTCGACTCTTCGTCAGTTCGTCTCCTTCCTGGCTTCCTAGTTCCTGCGTCTGCCGGCTGCCTCCTTCACGGAGCTTCTCTCCTCGTCGCCTCGTCGGACCGACGCGTCGTCTATTCCTCATTTCCTCTATTAGTATATTTTTAATCTCCTATTCTCCTTCTTGCTCGAACCCTGAAAGCTCGTAGCTTTTCAGTTTGTTCTTTCTTGCTAATTAGTTGCTATCATTTTAGAATAATCTTGGTTGAAGAATGAAGACTTCAAGTATCATTTTTTGTTCGGTTATTTCTTCCGATTTAAGTATTATGCAAATTTCCTTTTTATTTGCCGATTAGGGCTTAGGGTTTATTGTATCTATGGTTGAAGACTTCAAGTATCATCCTTGCTAGGATAGGATTTAAGCTATTTCTGGCTTAGGGTTTATACTTTATTGTTGATACTGCCTTTTGTAATTTTTTTTTCTCTGGATGCCGATTCAGTTCCTCTGTTCCTGCATATCTTGAATGAAATTTCTTTTGGGTTGTTGGTGCTGCCTTTTGTAAATCCTTGTGACTAGAACTTGAATGAGTCATGACTGCTTGAGTTCCTCTATTCCTGCGGCTGCATGGCTGCATGATCATTCTCTACTGAAGTAACTGAACGGCTGAACCAATATGGCAATATGATTGTTTGAATGTTCGTGCATTAGTTTCTTTAAATATGTTCGAAGAAGTCAACTAGTCAAGTGTTTGTTTATATGCAATTAATGTCTTATTGATACCAACTTAGTGTTTGGCTATTGACTTTTTGGTTTGTATAATTTGGACTAAATTGATAAATTCTTTAATTGGTTTATTAGATGGAGGATTCAAACACACTTCCTGAACTTTTTATTGATGAGAATGAGGAAGTTCACATTGAAGATAACGTGGTAGAGCCATCTAATGATGGTTCAGTGGTAATTAAGAAGCGTAGGAGGATGACTTCCCAGGTTTGGGGCCATTTTGAGATGCTTTCTAATCCTACAGATGGTAAGCAAAGATGTAAATGTAAAAAATGTGGTGCACAATACTTGTGTGAAAGTAAAAATGGGACTGGTAACTTAAGAAGACATTTGCAAAATTGCAAGAAAAGAAATCTACGTGACATTGGCCAGCTCATATTGCAAAGCACCTCAAATTCTTCTATTGCTATGACTGATCATAGGTTTGACTCGTCAGAATTTCGTGATTTATTTACTGCTTGCATAATTATGCATGATTTGCCCTTCCAATGTGTAGAATGGTTGGGTGTTCGAGCACTTTTGAGCTATCTTCGTAAGGATGTTCAACTATTTTCTAGGAATACAGCAAGGAATGATTGCAAGAAATTATTCGTTAAAGAAATTTCAAATATTCGTTCTCAGTTATCTAAGTGCTCTAGCAGAGTTTGTGTTACATCTGACCTGTGGACATCTATAAACACTGATGGATTTATTTGCTTGACCGTGCATTTTATTGATAATGATTGGCATCTACATAAAAAGATCATTAGTTTTTCTTTATGCCACCACCTCATGACGGTATTTCGCTTTATGAGAAATTGCAATGTCTTTTTATTGAGTGGAGAATAGAATCTAAGCTTTTCAGTATTACATTAGACAATGCTTCTGCAAATAATGTTTGTGTTGATTACTTGAGAAACCAAATGAATTTGAGGAGTGCCCTTCTTTGTGAAGGTGAGTTTTTTCATTTAAGATGCACCGCACATATTATTAATCTTATTGTCCAAGAGGGTATGAAGGAGATTGATGGTTCAATCTCCAAAATCAGGGAGAGCATAAAATATGTCAAAGGCTCTCAAGCAAGGAAGCAAAAATTTCTTGATTGTGTTAAGCAGAGTTGTTTGGAATCTAAAAGGGGTCTACGACAAGATGTTCCTACTAGGTGGAACTCCACTTTCATAATGCTAGACAGTGCTTTGTATTATCGAAGGGCATTTCAACACCTATAATTGGGTGACTCCAACTATAAATTTTGTCCATCTACTTCAGAATGGGAGATAGTTGACAATATTTCTAATTTTTTAAGGCCTTTCTACAATATAACTTGTGTGATATCTGGCACAAAGTACCCAACAGCAAATCTTTATTTTCCTTGCATTTCGACGGCTTATGCCGCATTGAAACATGAGTTGTTAGAGGGTCATGATTACTTAAAGGCAATGGCCTTAAGGATGATTGCAAAATTTGAGAAATATTGGTCTGAATTTAGTGTCATTCTTGCAATTGCTGTTATTCTTGATCCAAGATATAAATTCACATTTGTGGAATGGTGCTATAGGAGGTTATATGTAGGGGATTATGAACTTGAGCTTAAGAAAGTAAAGGATAAATTGTTCTCATTATTCTCCAATTACACAAACACTAGTGGGAATGTTGCATCTGCTTCAAATTCTCAAGAAAGGCCACAAACTGAAAGCTCCAATTGTAGTTCTTCTACTGTTATCCAATCTCAATTCCTTCAGGTAATTAGTTAATTAATGTTCTGTAGTTATTTGATTTCATAAATTGATTGGTTTCATCTGTTATACTCCACCTTTCCCAAACAGGATTTCGATTCATTTGAAGAGGAGGTTTATTTGCCGAAAAAATCTGAATTGGAGATATATCTTGATGAACCTAAACTTGATAGAAAAATTGAGCTAGATATACTACATTTCTGGAAAGGCAATCAATATAGATTCCCTGAAGTTTCTGCAATGGCACGTGACGTTTTGTGTATTCCTATAACAACAGTGGCCTCTGAAAGTGCATTTAGCAACAGTGGTCGAATCCTTGATCAATATCGAAGTTCATTGAAACCTGATATTGTTGAGGCTTTGGTTTGTGCTAAGGATTGGTTATATGGTGACAAGGGTGCATATCCGACTGCAACTTTTACTTTATTCAATATCTTGAATGATTACAAATTTACATTTAGTAATGGTTATGAATATTTATTTTTATTTGTTGCAGTTTTGCATGACCTTGAACTTGAAGGTGTCACTGAAGATATTCTTGCTTTAACAGTAAATCGAGTTGAAGATGAAGCTGGTGAAAGTTCTGTTATTAAGTAATATATGGTTCTTAAAGTCTACCAGCTATGCAATTAGTATTATTTACTATAAATTCTGTGAGTATTTATGTATTATGTAATCTGGACTCTTCTTATTTCATGAACTATGCCACTATGGCACTATGGACCTGCACGGCTGCGGGCTGCACTCTTCTTATTTCCTGAATTATGCTACTGAGTACTGAGTACTGAGTACTGGCTTGTGAGTTCTGACTTGTGAGTTGGGAATGAGTTGTTACTTGTTAGATCCGGCTTGCTGCTTTGGAGTTTGGATATCTATTTTTATTGCACTTATATGTGCATGAATGAGATTTGTGAGACCTGCTGTTTGGCTGCATAATTGTAACATGCTGTATTTGTAATTTGTGTCTTGTGAGACCTGCTATTTTCGGTTTTCTAATTGCTCTCATAAGTCATACGGCCATAACTGCAGTCTGCATTCATATTTCCTGTTTTGATTTGCTGTTTCTGGGCCTTGTTGTTTCAAATTATTTGCTGTTTCTGGGCGGCTATTTTCGGTTTTGGAGTCTCTGGACTCTGCCGAGATGGTTTTTTTGCAGTTGGATATGGGGGCAATGATGTTCAATTGCATAGCCGCTCCCTGGACGGCGGTCGTCTGCAACCGAATTCTATGGATGGCACAACCAGCAACCGGGAGTTCTTTATCATTGGCTTCAGCAGTTGGTTTTTGATCCTGAGCCCAACTACCACATTATCCAACTTCAAAAGAGCAGATACTTAGAAATTAGAATTTTATACTTGTTTAATTAAGTTTATTGCAGGTATATCTCTAAGTACATAGGTGATTGAAGAATGAAAACAGATTGTCTAAGATTTCAGACATTCTGAACCATTGAAGGCTAGACAGAATGAAGAGTTGAAGTCTTGAACCTTGAAGCTTTTATATTCAGTTATTTACTTATTTACATCTGTTATGTGAGATTGTACCTTTGTAATTGAGGAGTTGTAATTTGTATTTTGTAACATGTAAATTAATTGAAGATTTGCAATTGAAAAAAAATAGCCCTTGGTTTTTACATTTCAGATTGTCAGCCATTTAAAAGTTAAAAATTAAAATTATTAAAACAATAAAACCTGTTTAAATTTTTTAAAGTGCAGAAACGGGTTAAACGGGTCGGGTCGGGTTGACCCGGACCCGAGGCGGGTCGGGTCCGGGTCAGCAAAAATGACCCGTTTCAAGAAACGGGTCGGGTTCGGGTTGACCCGAATTGAGTCGGGTCAATTTCGGGTTGGACCCGAACCCGACCCGAAACCCGTTTTTGACAGCCCTAGTTCACACATAGCTGCAGTGGACCCACACAAGGCTTGGTCTGTGACCCTATCTAAACCCTCTCCACCTACTCCCTTCCTCCATCCTTTGAGTGTCGCGGCGACCAAGATCTCACCGCTAACTGCTGGTTATTTCTTTCTTTTTTTTGCAAACCACGACCTCTCTTCCTATAGCTCCATCGACCCAAGCCACACATACAACACCCGTCTCTCCTTAATCTCCTACATGCTAGCCTGATCGTTCTCATTCCTTACTCGCCCTATTTCTCCCATTCACGACCACCCTCTTCGCTCCCATTCACACCCAACCTTAACCCATCCAACCCTTTCCATACCTCTTCGGCCAACACAGCTGGCCCGGCCTCTAGCTGCTAACCACCTCACTAACCATGGCTGACCACCTCCTTCCCTAGCCCAACCCTTCTTCTTTCTTACAGCCGACCATCCCAGGCAATGCCAACACTGACAACGCCTCCACTCATTAGCCTACCTCCATATCTCTCCCCTTACCTCACTCTCTGCAACTATTTTTCTCTATAAAATAGAGAGAGAACAAAAGAGTTCAGTCTCTCTCTCTCTCTCTCTCTCTCTCTCTCTCTCTTCATTCTCTCTACAACACCTCTCTTTTTCTCCTCTATAAAAAAGCTCTTCTATCTGCCCTCTCTTTCTCTCTCTAAACAAAGAGAGTTTTATTCTCTTTCTTTCTTTTCTTTTTCTCCCTAAATAGAGAAAGTCTATCTGCCTTACCCTTCTCTCTCTAAAGCTGTCTCACCCATCTCTCTAGGTTTATTCTCTCTCTCTCCCTTTCTTTCTAAAAAATAGAGAGATTTATCTCCTCTCCACTCTTTCTCTCTTCACTCCCTCACTCTCTCCAAGTAGAGCAAAAAAAAAAAAAAAAAAGGGGAGCTAAAAAGGGGAAAGAAAGGAGATTAAGAAAAGAAAAAAAATTCAATAGTTTTAATTTAGTGTTTTCCCCACACATTTTTCTTATTGTCGTCCTTGTACAAAGTTATAATCCCAAAATCTCAAATAAGTACTTGTGTGCATTGTTCCAACGTAACGGGAAAATTCGTGCCTTTCGCCCATGCATGTGATGAAGTCCACATGCACTTTTTTAAACTTGTGGGATAGAAGACCCCTAGCTAAGGTGTTGGATGACATCGATCTTCCCGCGTCTTTATAAGCGTGGTGGTGGCCAAGTCTACCACTCATGATGATGCCCCCCTACATGGGGGAGATGTTGGAAGGTTGCTGAAATTCAGTTTTAATGGATTCATAGGGAACATAATACCAATATTATAAAAAAGTACAATTAAAATTAAAGAAAAAACCAACTAAAGAAATGAATATAGGAAGCTTGTAATGAACCTATAAAACTCGATCACATGCACAAAATGCCCTTGAAATAGGTACGCATGCCCATTGTTCCAACGCAACAGTGAAATTCATGCCTTTTCGCTCGGGCCTGTAATATAGTCCCCATGCGCTTTTTGTAAACATCTTAGGATAGAAGACCTCAACCAATGTGTCATATGACACCGACCATCCTGTTCTTTATAAACATGGTGGGTAAGTCTATCACTCATGATGATGCCCACTTATGTGGGGGAGATGTCAAGAGGTTGTCAAAATTCATTTGGAATGGATTCACGGAGAACATAATACGAGTATCTTAATAAAAAATTGCAATATAAATAAAAGAACAAAAACTAGAAAAAATTAGAATAAAATAAAACTAAAAATGAATTTATAGGAAACTTGCAACGAACCTATAAAAGTTGCTTGGAAGCACAAAACCTCCTTGAAAATACCAAAAACACTTGCAATCTTTAGGAATCCACTCGTTGAATTAAATTGGAATGAAAATGAACTGAACACTCTTACTATTTATAGAAAGAAAAAGATGCCATGTGAGTCCTGCTCGCATTATAATACTAGTATCTTAACATAATACCAGTATCTTAATAAAAAGTTGCAATCTAAATAAAATAACAAAAACTAGAAAAAATTAGAATAAAATCAAACTAAAAATGAATTTATAAAAACTTGCAACGAAGTTATAAAAGTCGCTTGGAAGCACAAAACCTCCTTGAAAATACCAAAAACACTTGTAATCCTTAGGAATCCACTCGTTGAACTAAATTGGAATGAAAATGAACTGAACACTCTTACTATTTATAGAAAGAAAAAGATGTCATGTGAGTCCTGCTCGCATTATAATATAATGCATGTACGGATGAATCCCGCCTCCTTTAATAGAAAAGAGAATATAAAAAGGAATCTAATTCATAAACTACGCCAACAAATATACAACATACACTTATAAGTGGGAAGAAGGCATGCTTTGAAAAAAAAATTATGTGCATCTTGTTACTCGTGTGAATGACTATTTAAAATTTTGCGCACATTTTAATGGTAAATGCATGGCCAAACGATCATATATGAAGATTCTTAAGATCTCACACGTGTCAATTATAAATTTTAAAATTCTTGCGCATTTGCTTCGAGAAGCATGTTATTTTTATCGAGAAGAGCACAAATATCTCAATAAATGTGCTACTGCGTCAGAAAATATATTGTTGTATTAGGAAACATGTTGAATTCTTAAGAAGCATGTCAATATCTCGAGACGTGTATTATGGCCTCGATAAATGTGCTATCATCGCGAGAACTATGCTATCTCAAGAAATGCATCATTATCTCGAAGAACATGTAGTTGTCGAAAACGCTTGCCATTATGTATGTGAAATTTTTTTAGAATATCCTATGCAAATTTATATAAAAGCTTGCAAGTGCATCTCATGAACACATCGAAAATTGCAAATATATTGAAAAGTGTTAACTAATAAAAAAAAAGATGAAAAAATGTTGATGAAAATGAACAAATGAAATAATGAAAGCCATGTTTAAAATTTCGTAATCGGGTATTGAGGCGTTTTTCGTTCGTGAGGCGAGGCGTAAGCCTCAAAATAAAAAAAAATTGCGTAAATATAAAATGATAAATTTTTTATATACTAATGAGTAAATAATATATAAAACATAAAAATGCACAAGATAAATATCAATGACATTGACATATTACATAAGAACTCACTAGTCATCAGCGTTGTCATCAGTCATCACTAAGGGGTCTTCATTTGAATCATCAATATGATGAACTGCTCTCTCCTCTTCCTCCTCTCCTATAGTCTAATGTCTCCCAATTAGCTCCTTGTTCCTCATTATCAGTTATCTTCCTCTTCCCTAAATATTTTTGAACAATATCATAATGAATAATAGTGTAATACATTAATAAAATTCTAAGAAAACTATATTATTTATATTCCTTTTTTGATTTGTTCTTGAGTTGTGGTGGATATAGATGTTTTAAGACCATCAAAGAAATCAATATTTAAATCTTCATCTTGTCATTCAGATGGTATCACTTCAACTTCATCATCTACAAATCACTCATCATCAGATGCCACATCCTTACAAAGCAAAGGATCTTCATCATCCATTAACATTCTTTTATTCAAATTCCTATCTTTGAGTCTCCTATTGTACATAATGTACACCAGTGAATTCATCCTCAATGTCTACAAGCGATTTCTCCTCTTTGTATGTACTTGGTTGTAGGTACTCCAATTTCTTTCACAGCCAGATGAAGAGCATGTCAAGCCCAAAACTTTCACTGCAAAACGCTGCAATTTTGAAGTCCCATCACCAAATTGAATTCACCACTCAACTGGAGATCGTTTGTCAATTGTATCTTTTGCTTGTTGTATTCCAAAAAAGTCTTCTTTATTCCTAAAAGGTACCAATTGCATGTTAGCATTTAATCTTTCAGTTGCATCACTTTTTAGACAATCCATGCAATAATACAATCCCAGCTTTATTTCAGGGTTTGTAGACTTGTTCTCTGCATATTGATACTGAGGGTTTAGGTGATAGCCAGCTAGCTGCATGCAAATGTCAGTGAAGCTGTAGCTCTCATATATCATCAATAATATTCCAAATTTCCCTAAAGCTTCCCTCTTTGCCTCCTAAGTTGGAGGCAATTATCTCTTTGGCTTCATCCATGACATTGTATATGAAACTCATTGCAGGCTTCTTTTCATCATCCACCATCCTTAAAAACATGAACTAAAGGTCTAGTGGTTGTAATGACATATAAGACATTTTGCCAAAATCTGTCATTCAAAACAATCTTTCTAATCTCTTTTCCCTCAGCCTTCTTCGCCCAAGCGCAACTCAACCACTGTGTAGATGTGAACATAGCATCTAAAGGTTTTTTCGCATCCAACATGCTCTCTAAGGTCAAGTAAGCGGTGACAAATCTTGTTGCTGCTAGTTTTAGAATTTTTTTCTTTGAAAATTTCCTCATAAGAGTTAGAACCCAAGAGTGGTTGTAAATAAACTTAGTTATTTTTTTTGCTTTAGTAAGTGCATTTTTATGTTGAGGTAGCTCCCCAAGCTTCTCAAGAATTAGATCTATGCAACGTGCAGCACATGGAGTCCAGTATAGATGTTTCCTCATATCCATAAGTTTTTTACCTGCAGCCTTATAAGAACTTGCATTATCTGTCACAACTTGTACAATCAAATGTTCGCCAACCTCATCAACAATGCTATCTAATAATCCAAATATGAACTCAACATCTTTGACCTGGTCAGATGCTTCAATTGACCTTAAAAACACAGTACCATAAGGATTATTAATGAGGATGTTGATTAGATTTCTATGTTTGATATCATACCACCCATCTGACATAATTGTTACTCCTGTTTGGGCCCAAGTCCTCTTAGTTTCTTCAATGCTTTTATCAGTGCTTTCTAACTCCTTCAAAATCCATATTCTCAAATCATACATGGTTGGAGGTTTGAATCCTCTCCTAAATGCTCCAACTGAACGAATCATGTTGTAATAAGTAGGTGATGTTGCAATATTAAATGGAATTGCATTTTCTTAGAAGAATCTGCCTATATCCTTACACACTCTTATGTGTGCCTCCCTTGCATTTTCTGTGGCCATCTTTTGTGTAGCAGGAGGCCTATCCTCTGATGTGTCAACCATATAATGATCCATAAGCCCTCTAGCACCCCTAGATGAAATGGGCTTCATCGAAGAAACAACTGAGGGGTTTTAAAGTTGTTAAGTTGACAAAAAATCATCTTCTTTATTTGTTATTCTTTGAAGCAACCAAGGAGTTTTAAAGTTGTTAAGTTGAAAAAATAAATTTGAACATAAATACATAATAAACATTCTTAATATAGTTGGGGGGGGGGGGGTTTGCTTGTTCAACTCTAGCATGTCTGCCTTAATTTTTAATGATATAACTGATGTATTGATGTAGACAAAGGGAGGGTCAACACAAGTCCAAAATAATTCAGATTTTGGCTTCCCTTGAGTCTACTAGCTCAATCCAATTGAGCTAGAATTTTAGCTCATTTATGAGCTTGGCTTTAGTTCATTTATTGAACTAGAGATTAGCTCATTATTAGCTATGAATTCTAGTTCATATTTATCTTTATTTTAATGTATTTTTATTTTAGTTTTTAATGTCTTAAAAGTTGTCTCTTGGATTTCCAAAATATGGCTTTTGGGAATCCAAGATTGATGTTTAGTCTTCCCATGTGTGGCTCCTTGAATTCCACCATGGGAAGTTGAATTTTGTGCTTTACCTCTTGGGATCTCACGGCTGGCTCCTTGTTCCGTGTCTGCCCCTCGTTTCCCGTGGCTGTGACTCTCGGTCCGTGCGGTTCCCTTCGTCTCCCGTGGCTGTCTCCTTGGTTCCTGGTTTGGGTGTAAACCGAGAGCTTTGGGGTGGAGATTTCTATGCTTTTTAATGCTTTGAATTATGTGTTAATTTAATGTTTGTGTCCTTTTGTATTCCTCTTTCATACCTATAAATATGGGAAGTTATGTAATGTTTGAAAATAGTTGAAGTTGAATGATAAGTTATTTTTGGAAGCTTTAACCTGCGGGTTTGCTTTGGAAATCCTGCGGGCTCTTTCCAACCTTCTTTTCTCATCCCCTCCGGAAATCCTGCGGGCTCTTTCCACCCTTTCTTCTCGGGCTTCTAATCTCTTCGTCTCTCCGCAAGTGCCACTCCATCTGTATCCTTCTTCTCTAAGTGAAGCAACTTTAGGGTGTCGTCTTTTTATTTTAAGTTTGCAAGTCGTCGTCGTTGTAATTTCGTCTTTTTAGTTTTATTTGAAATATAAGAGTTTCTTCGTCTCTTTTCTCATCCTTAGTCGTTTCGTCGGTAGAAGTCCGCCCTCTGTTTTATGTTAAGAAAAAAATATAGGCTCCCCTATATTTTTTGCTTGCATCATGTATATACTAAGGAAAGCCATGATATTTCTTTCCCTTTATTTGGCAGACAAAGTAAGAAGGGCCACTTCATCAGCAGTGAAAGGAATAGGGTGACCTTTTAGAATAAAACATTGCTTTGAAATATTCCACCTTGAGATTAGCTCATAAATAAGTGGGTCATTTTGCTCAAACCCAGGAAATTGCAAAAAATGTATGATTTTTAAACGTTTCAATGTGTCAACGACTTCAGGAGAAATTTAACGAGCAAAATTATCACATAATGTTCGAAAAGTCGAAACATAACATCGATAGGTAATAGGACGAACATATATCTGAAAAATAAAAATTAAAAACATATACAATAAGTATAAAAGATACGCACAACATATGCATAGAGTACGCACAACATACGTAAAGATCACTCACAACATACACATAAAACACTCACAACATACGCACAATCACGCACAGTATACGCACGACATACGCATAAAGTACTCAGTCCTTATGCACAGCGTACATATATCCTTCGCGCAAAATTGGCACAAACTACTTTATTTTAAAAGTTTAGGGTTTAATTGTTAAAAACTTAAAATTTAGTTAGGGTTTAAGTTTCAAATTTCAACATAAAGTCATAAACCCTAAATACAGAGAAAATACGATGGCATCAAAGTATTAAACATTTAAAAAGTTTCGAGAAGTAACACATACGCATAGCGTAAGCATAAAATACGAAGAACTTCAAAACCTTGAACACCTATGCATAACATAAGCATAGAATACGTAGAACTTGAATAGAAAATATGCCAGCAAATTACCTTTCTCTTTGGGGGTGACGACATCTGAGAAGGAACTGAGTGAATGCTTGAAATTGCTCCGGAGTGAATGCTTGAAACATATGCCGGAAGTTTAAAATGGAAACGCCGCGTGAACTGTGAAATTTTTCTGCCATTTTATCTTTACCAGGGTTTAAATGTTGATGCCACGTCGACATCTCACTAGGCAATCCACGTCGGCAATTGGGGGGTCCGAATTGAATAAAAATATATTAGGTTAGGTTTTTTTAGAGGCGGCACCTCAAAATGTGAGGCGAGGCGCGCCTCAGTAAATTTGAGGCATAAGCCTCAAAACCTGAACTTATTGCATGCGCTTTGAGGCTTAAAGTGATCATATTGCGCTGAGGTGCGCCTTTTATTGCGCAATTTTAAACCATGAATGAAAGAAAAATAATTGAAGAGATATACCTCTTCGTGATTCTGATCTGACTCCACCTTAAATAGTTGAGTGCAAAAAGACATAGCCCTTGGCTAATATATCTGCCTTTTATTAATTTAAATTATAAATAAATGACGAAATCGATGACACAAAAGAGAACATACACTCTTTCTGACATCGATTCCTCGTTCCCCGTCCAAACTTGCCTCCTAACGCCATCTACCTCTGTACTGTTCCGAATTGAGCCCGTCTCCTTCCAATTCAGCAAATCCCGACGCAAACTGATTGAACTCTTGCAGTCGATTGCCCAAACTCCAACTCCTCTTGTTCTGTTTGCATGAGGGATCGAGCATGCCTCCTGTTCCATTCGCTTGCAGGATCGAGCCTGTCTCCCATTTTGTTCGCATGCGAGACCGAACCCGCCTCCCGCTCTGACCTACCTATACGTGCGCGACCACCCACGCCTAAGTGGACTCTTATTCACCCGATCATGCCCAACCCACACTAATCTGCGATGTCCCCTCTCAGCCGCAATGTGCGTCGGACCTCCCCCTTTCATGTGAGAGTAGCCAAGTGAGCAATACCCGTTGGCTTTGAAGTGATCACACCCACGAAAGCTCCAAGATGTTCGAACCCAATTGTCTGACACCATTACTTTGCTTGTTGTATGTGAACTACCTCAATGACATCTCCCATTAAAACGAAGCAACATATTGTCTGGTTTTTGTCCATTATGGTTAAGATAGTAGTCTTAACTGCCTTTTTACTTGGTTCATGCTAATAACTACTGAGCTTTGAATAATTAAAAAAATTATAATGTAATAAATACTAGAGCCCACTTAGTTGGAGCGGTTTGGCCATTGTTGTCCTCCACGACCAAAGCAAGTAAGGTGTCTTGATCAAGTCCAGATTGTAACAAAGTTCACCTTGAAATGTAGGCTATTGTTCGCCCCTTTTTAAGGCAGACTCTGGAACTTGTCGCAACTTCTTATTTGTCTGGTCATTCGATTGCTTGTCATGGATTGCTCTTGACATGGTCGCCCAAAGATGATGTGGCAAATATCCATGTCCAAAATGTCACGTATAACTTCACATATGAAATGCTTACCAACAGAATAAAATATAAAAAATAACAACAAATATTTGCAACCCTGTATCCATTCCTTTCTTAACCCAGCTAATTTTGTATGATTGTGGATTCTTTGTGGTTTTAAGCTGAAGTGCTTAGAAAGTAGATCCGGAGATTACATTCTCGATGCACCCGCTGCCAATCAACAAGGCCCATACATTCCTGTTAATGGTGCATCATGTCCTAAATAGAGCATTACGATGAGAATTGGTAGGCTGTCTTGGCACTAATAGTAACTTTTCCAAAATATAAATCATTGGTGCTCGTTCATCTAGTTCTTCTCCTTTTATTTTTGGGTGCTTGTTTTCGGATTCTATGGCTATTGAGTGTCCCTCCTCTAATTCTCCTTCAAGTAATTATAGTTTCTACCGATTTGGATGCACCTAACGCATTTGAGAGTGGTTAGCCGAGCATAAGGGTTATCTTCCTAATTGGAGCTTTTGATTTATTTACCAATTTTCGATCTTGAGTTGTGCCTTCACCACTAGATGAAGGAAGTTGCGGTGCTGGGGATTTGTTTGCATGATAATTGAGCTTAGCAAAGTCCCCGGGTGGTTCACTAGTATGTCGCCTACAAGCATGATTGTAGAATTGCCCGTGCAATTGCAATTCTGCTTTAATGGCTTGGGAACCACATCATATTAAGCTCAAACCTGCCTTGAATTGCTTCCTTCAATCCTCCTTTATACTTTGCTACCAATTAATTTGTGGATTCCTTCATGTTGTTGCTAACACTTAGATGATAAAACTCCTTAGTATATTCAGTTATAGTGTTATAGTGTGCTGACCCTGCATCCAATTGATATTTCAAGTATAACATTTCTTCGAAATAGGTGGGGAGGAAATGTACGTTGAGGAGTTGCTTCATTTGAAACCAACTATGAATTGGACCTTTTCCTTCTCGATGACGACACTATAACAATTTCATCCACCATGCACTCACCCCTCCTCTTAGCCTTTAAGAAACTTATTTGACTTGTTTTTTTGGAGGCTATCTCGATGTGTTCAAAGAACGTCTCAACGATTTATTCTCAATCAAGTAGTCTTTGATGTGTAATTTACCATCAAAGAAAGGTTTGTCAAGATTGAGTTTGAACTCCCAAGGCTCTCGACTATGCCCTTCCCTTCTTCTTTGTGGTTCATAATAAGGGAAAGATTCATCATATGTTGAATCGTAAGCGTCACGATTTTGTAAAAGGTCACGACCATCTTCTGAATGTAATGCTGTGAGCACTTATTGTTTGTCTTCTTCGATTGCATTCTCTTGTTGTATGTACACAAGCTACCGGTGTGGTTGGAATTTGCGTGTGAGCAGTTGGATTATGAAATAACGTATTTGAAAAATTATGTAGCTCGTTCTTCACCTTCATGGAGAAGCGAAAGTGCTAAGCTATAAAAGCATCAATCTGTTGAGTGAGGCTCATGAGTTGCCCACGGGGCCTCCACACTTCGATCTTCGTCAAGAGAGGCACACCTATTTTCTTGGCCATCTCGGCCAAGGTATACTTGCTCTGATAGCAATTTGGCATACAAGCCTCCTAGAACAAATGAAAAATCTTAGAACTTGTATTGTATTCTATATCAAAAATTGAAAAAAAAAAGACCTTACAAACCTTTAGACCATTTTGTATATCCTTCTTTCTACCATTCAAGCAAAACAACAAAAAAGTGTTAAATGTATTGGATAACTAAAAATAGTATAAAGCTACTAATAGAGGAAGTGCTAAGTGTAGAAAAGATAAGGTGTGCTAGAGCACAAGATATTAGTATACTAAGATAGTTCACATTAGGTTGGACATTGTATTATAATTTTTGTATCTTAAAAATATTGTATATAAATTGAATAAGCATAAAATTAAGAATAATTGAGAAATAATAAGTTATTTAACCATAATTTATGCTTAAATGGTTAATATTAGGATGTCGAGAGCCGGATGCTGATGTTGAGATGACGTCGATTGTTGATATTGAGATGATGCTGGACAAAATGAGTTGTTGAGATAGCGTAGGGGGCATGATTGTTGGTGCAAAAATTGTTATTGTTGAGCATCAATATTAAGACAATATTAGACTTCGATGTTGATATGATTTTGAAAAATTGATGTTGTGATGACATTGAACATCGATTTTGTGATGACATTAAACATTTTTCTGAAACTTAGTTGCTACTCGCTAGAGAGAAATGAAAATGAAAATATTTAGAGAATGAGGTATTGAGTGCAGATGATTGATTTGGGGTTGTCGAAAAGAAATAAGAAATTTTAATTTTAATTTTTAATATATAAACATTTGAAATACAATAACTTATATTGAAGAATTTTTTTTCCATAAAATATTAAAGCACATGTCCATATCCATTTTATTTTTAATATTTTTTTAATCGAGCAAGTCCTGGTCATATTAGACGTGTATCATATTTGATACATGTTGGATATCAGATACCTCTTTGAGGAGAAGTGTGCATCATAGGGATTTAATTTTTTTTATATGTGAAATCAATTAAAAACTATATATTTGAATTTAGCCCTTTCCATAATTTCTCATTCCTCATGTATCTCAAACTTTGTGTCATCGCCTTAAGAGCAGGAAAATTTTTGCATTTTACCTTTTTTATGATGGACATGACAATATATATTCCTTTTTTAGAGCTAATTTTAATGTTCTTGACCCGTCAACGTAGTCTGTTTCATGAACGGTGATGCTTGTGTGATTTTTGTATGATATATTATTTGTTCGATGTTTTGTTTGTGTTTGCTCGAATTGATCTTGAGAGGTTCTTCTTTTTTAAATTTGGTGCTCTGGATCTGGATGCATCAATCAAGTTCGATTTAAGAAGTGGGCGCATGCTTGACAATTTCAATTGAGGCATTTCATCCTCAATTTGGGTGACATCACCTCTATTGTTTGTCATTTTCATTGCATCCAATCATATTGATTGTGGGATACATACGGAGGTCTGCATGTCTTCAGTGGATATTGATGATTTTTTGATTGGTATTAACCCTCTTGTTCCTTCAGTTTTGGAAATTGGATCTTCTGATTTATTTAGTGCCATGCTCAGGTTAGACATTTTCCAGCCTATTAAGGATCCTGCTCCTTTTACCATTTTTCTTCCATTCGATGCTATAGCTATATTTCCAATTTTATAATAGATAGTTTTAAAGTGGAGAGTTATTATGATTCTAGCTCATTCAAGCTCTAGAATCTATTTAAAGTTTTATTGATTCAGTGGATAAAAGATTTCAGCTGGGATTTTATCATTGATGCTCTATTCAGAAGAAATTTGATAGGAAGTAGATGTTATTTCAGCGAAGATCAGCCAACGACAGAAGAAAATTGGGAAAAACACCCAAAAACTCTTTTTTATTGAAAGAACTAAGAAAAAAAACACGAGATACAGTTGAATCTTCAATTGGAGAAGAAGATACAACTCTCTTAAATCCCTAGCTGATGGCTTGAGCCTGCTCAACCTAAACAAAATTAATTATGGCAAAATCAATCATAATCTAAAATCACCCCATAATTAGTCTTAAATAGGCTCCTATAATTCCCTTCTAAATCAGTCCAATTTCCCTAAATAATTTCCTCTTAGATTTGAATTCAAATTAGATCTCTTTTCCTAATTAATTCCATCTCAATTGTAATTAGAACTTTCTTAAATAATTCCCCATTGATTCATTCTTACATATTGAATATTTACTCCCCTGGGCTTTCGCAAAATAAATTTATCTTATATTTAAAATTCAAATTAGATTTCTTTCCCTAATTAATTCTCTCCCCATTGTAATTAAAACTTCCTAAATAATTTTCCCTCTCTTCTTGCCCGTCGCCCACCTAGTGGGGCCCACCGGCTCAGTCGCCGGTCAATCAAAATTCTTTCACCACTCTCCAGATTTACTTGATTTCAAGTGAGATGTAATAACTGCCCTGATGATTTTGGCATACTTGACCTGGTTGGTGTCTAAATGTTTGTATGATCCACTTCTTTAGGATAGTCTTTACTCACAATGCTTTGTATTAGCTTGATATCACGTCTTTTTTTCCTTGATGGCAGTCTTATGTACGATTTGTTAAAAAAAAGTTTCAGTCGGAGTTATTGGTAAGTGGTAACTCTAATCTGTATCATAGTTCCATTTCCATGTGAAGCATTCCTAAGGAAAGTCAGTGTAATGTAATAATATTCCCATGGTAAAGTGATTTACTTGTAACTGTTACATTGTGCTCGAGAAAAAAGTTAGGAAAAATGTTAATCCAGTACTCCGATTATTTTTTCCTTAGAGGTCGATGGTTCTCCCTATTTTTATCCATTCTAGACATTATCCAGGAATCAGATTAGTGAGAAGACTGCGCTTTTGGATTATGTTAAGGGAGAGTTCTTTTAATACTTAACCATTCTTGCTAGACCATGCCTTTGTTGTTTATTGAGTGGAAAAATCCACAAATAGGCATCTCTCTTGCTGACAGCCGTCAAGTAGACATTCCTCAAATCAAGAACCATAATTAGCTAGATAATTTGTGAGGCAAATGTCTTAAATACGAACTTAACACTGATTCAACACTGATTCCTGGACTCACATGAGAAAAAAGTTTCTATCTTATGAAATATAAATCTTTGGTTAGTACTTACTGGAGGAAAATAATAGTTGCATTGGTAACTGAATAGGCTTATATTCTCTTTGAAATGATGTTTAGATTTATCTAACGTTTTACTTGTCTTAAAGGTCTACAAATTTTACTAGAGCTGTTATTGATGGGGACATCAGAGCGTGGAAAGTCTATCAGAGATGTGGCCATCGATCTACGGCCATGATTGAGTCGATGCATTTCTGAGTTGTATTATTTATTTTCTTTATGATTATGACATGTTGAATTTGCTTTATTAGTTTTTCCGTTTTTACCCCTTACTTAAAGGAGGTCTTATGTAAGCTCAGTGGGCGTTGTTATCTTTTATTTTCTCGAGTCTTTGTACGAGGCTATATATAGCCTCATTGTTCTCTTTTCAGGAGATGATTGAATGATAAACAAAAAATTTTCCACATGTTTTGAGTTCGTATGAGAGGTTGAGAGAGATCGAAGTGAGATCCCTTGGAGAGGGAATTTTGGATCACTCACCAACCTTGGAGACAGCCGGGTTCATGATTCCTCTTTCTATCAAATCTTCCTCCCACCTTCTTCTTCTAGCCGCCGGCCTAAGGAGACCCTAAATTCCTTGCCGCAGGCCACTCAAATTCCTCCCTCACCCTACCACCCCATCCCCAAATTAAACCTCCACCTCCACCTAGCCGCCAGTCCCATGCCTGAACCCAAGCAAGCCGCTAATCCTAGCTCCCTTTCTCCTCTTGAATTCCATTACCTATTTTAGATTGACATAATTTGGGCAGATTTTGAATTCAAATTCACCCAATTTGGAATTTAAAATCTTTCCTAAATTATTACATCTATTTATGGAAAGTTTCCTAATTTATCCCCTAATCAAATCCAAATCAAATTTAAATTAAATTTGATTAAAGCCTCTTGCCTAGTGAGGAGTTCTCACATTTGGAAGGTGTTTAATTTCTCCCTAACAAATCCCTAGCCTCATTAAGCCGCCGGCCCCCATTGAGGGATTTTATTGGAATTGTTTCCAAACTTCCCCTCCACCTTCATGGAAAGATTTCAAAAACCCTCTCATCCCTCCTTGGCCGAAAATCCTTAGCCCCACTATTTAATTTATTTCCATAGAAGAAGCTCTCCCTTTTGGAAATACATGAAACCCTTCCCCACCCTCATACTACTGACCCTCTCTCCCAACCACCTCTCTCTCTCTCTCTCTCTCTCTCTCTCTCTCTTTCAAATTTCCTTTCCCCCTTTGCTTCCTAAGCATGATTCTCCACAAAGGGTTTTGATAAGAGATTTCCATCATCCTTTCTCCAACCTTCAAAGCTTGAAAGAACTTTTCTTTCAAGGAGAACTTTTTGAAGAAGATAAAGAGAAAGGGACGTCGTCTACACCACACCCATCCTTCGATGTGATGCATGCTCGATCCAGATCTTGATTACAGACTCCCCTACGACAAACAAGGTTTGTTAGCATCCTTCACTCTATCTTCTTCGACGTCAATCCAAACATTGACAACACCGTCGAAGAGTATATAGAGCGTATTCTGGATACCCTAGTCGAGGCCATAGATGAACAACTTGGCACCATTCAATGGAAGATTTCAACCCAACCCTGATAAAGGATTTCAACCCAACCGTGATAAAGGTTTACCAATCTTCATTCTCTCGTATTCTCATTGTCTAACTTGTTCTTGTGGTTTGATAGATTCATGAAGATCTTGTTCATCTATTTCTGCCAAGCCTAGTAAACGTAGGACTTGAGTTTGATCTCTATGTTTCTAATCTCATTGTTAGCGTAGGAATTTTGTTTGAAAGCTACTTAATTCGCATTTTGTTGATATTCTACGTTATTTTGATAAATCAAGCATTTGACATGTGGTTTGGCCTAAGCGTAGGCACCCCTTTCTCATTTTATTTTATCGTTTAAGTTGCTAATAGCTTTAATCATACTTGCTCTTATCAAGGAATCATGTAAAGTCTTATTGCCTCCATTAAAAGCATCTTAGTCCTACCTTAGTTATTCAGAGTGTTTCACTAATCACATTATTGTATTTCTCATTTGCATGTCCTTCAATCAATTTTGTTTTCAGAAGCTAGATTATCACCATGAGTAGCTAGTACACTGCAAATATTCATTTAAGCAACCTCATATTTAAGACGTCTGATATATATTGTTCTCAAATTTCTTTTCAGTTATCAAGAGGCAATCGAAGATGTTACCAGAAGAATGGGTGCAGGAATGGCCAAATTTATGTTCAAGGAGGTTCGTGATACGTAGTTCTACGTATGCTATAGCTATACGATATATACTTCTGAATTGATTTGATTTTTCAAGAATAAGTTGGGAAAGCTTATGTCGTTTCTCATTATACATATAAAATGTTCTTTCTTGATTTTGCTCCTGTTATTGGATTTGGATGGAGGATCTATGATCTGCTAACATTATGATTGTTTTATTTATCAAATACGTGTGAAAATGTGTGTTAATATAGAAAAATAATAACATGAGGAGAAACCTTCTGAATGTTTTTTCAATAACACAGTTAAAATTAAGAAGGAAATGGCAAACCATTGAAAGATAAATGATAGTGATAACAATTACTTTGAATATCTTTAGTTTTGGATTGAAATATATTATTTTTTACAGAAATATTTGCTGTCCATGCAAAATATGTAAGTATCTTCATAACTAATATAAAAAACTATATCGAATCAATGATGATTTTTGATATAATCTTAATTTAATTTGAAAGTATTTAATCCCTTCACAAACTTCTGATATTAGTTAGTGCTCCATTATATGTATGTTTATTCTTTGATACTCAACCTTCTCAATTCTCACTGAATCAATTCTCACGGTATTTTATCATATGCCTTGTCAAGATCAATAGAAGTTATTTGAATATGCTCTCTTTACTCTCTGTAATATTTCACGAATTGTTTTAGCACTAAGATTATTTTCATTGTAGATCTTCATGGAATAGAATCAAAATGATCATCTTACATTGATGCATTTTTTTTTAAATTATATGTTCCATTATACTCCTAAAACTTCATTTTATGAGACACTAATTTGATTAATCTGTGATTGTCAATATCTTGAGTATCTTATTTGTTTTAAAACTTTGGGAGCGAGTTATGGAGCATAGGTTGCGGCGTGATACTAATGTTTCTCAAAATCAATTTGGATTCATGCCGGGTAGGTCGACTATGGAAGCCATACATTTATTAAGAGGTTTGATGGAGAAATATAGAGAAAATAAGGAGAATTTGCATATGATATTTATTGATAAAGTTCCAAGAGAAGTGCTATGGAGAGTTCTTGAAAAGAAAGGAGTCAATAATGCTTATATTCAAATCATTAAAGATATGTATGCAGGAGCTATTACTTGTGTTCAAACACAAGGTGGATTGACCAAGTATTTTCCTATTTCGGTTGGGTTACATCAAGGATCAGCCTTAAGCCCATATCTTTTTGCTTTAGTCATGGATGTTCTCACTAGACATTTGCAAGAGGATGTACCTTGGTGTATGCTTTTTGTTGATGATATTCTTCTTGTTGATAAGACTAGAGAGGGAGTTGAAGGTAAACTTGAATTATGGAGGTCAACCTTAGAGTCTAAAGGTTTTCGCTTGAGTAGATCTAAAACGGAATATATGGAGTGTAATTTTAGTAGTAATAGACCTAGTGAGGGGATTGTGACTTTGGGCGATCAAGTCATTAATAAGAGTACACGTTTTAGATATCTTGGATCTATTGTTCAGAGTGATGATGAAATAGATGGGGATATTATCAGCAGAATTCAAGTTGGATGGTTGAAGTGGAGGAATGCATCGGGCTTGTTATGTGATAGAAATGTACCCCTCAAACTTAAGGGAAAATTCTATAAGATGATAGTGAGGCCTGCAATGCTTTATGGTGCCGAATGTTGGCCATTAAAAGAGAAGCATAATACTAAGTTAAGTGTGGCAGAGATGAGGATGCTCAGGTGGATAAGTGGCTTTACCCTTAGAGATAGGATACGAAATGAGCATATATGTGAAAAGGTTGGAGTAGCTCCAGTAGAAGATAAGATTAGAGAGAGTCGCCTTAGATGGTTTGGTCACATAAAACGGCGGCCTTTCGATGACCCGGTTAGGAGAGTAGAGGTATTAGATTTGACTTATGTTAAGAAAGGTAGGGGTAGACCTAAAAAGACTTGGTTAGAAAATATTAGGAATGACCTTTCTTTATTAGATTTAAACGAGAATTTGACTTTTAATAGGACACAATGGAGAAAAAGGATTCATGTAGCCGACCCCACGTAGTGGGATAAAGGCTTGATGTTGTTGTTGTTGTTGTTGTTGTTGTATCAAAATATGTTCTCAATCTTTTGGAATTCTAACGATCTTCAAAATTTCTTTGAAAATATTTGTTTACCAAGCCATCACTATATCCTTCATATCTCTCTAAAGTTTCATAAATATCTCATATGGACCTAATGTCTTATCTATATTCTTTAGAGTACATAACACTTTGGTTATTTTTGGTTAATTTATTTTATATCTAATCATTTTATTTATAATGCTCTTCTAAAATAAACTTTTCTAAAAATTGCTATTTAATAATTTTTCAAAATGTTTTTTCATCTTTTATTGTTCCTTCCTAATATGCTGTGTGATCACACTCTCTTGTGGAATTAGCTTAGATCTTTGCAAATATATGCTTTCTTCCTAATAAAAAGAAATCTATTTCTCATTTGGTTGCTCCAAGTTCTTTATTTTTGAAAATAATTGTTTTACAAATCGTATATCAATATTCATCTATTTAACTTTTTTTCTCAACCGGTTTATAGTGATTCATTTTACTAAATTACTCTTTTGTTTCCTAACAAATCAAATCTGAAATACTTTACTTTCCAGGTAGAGACTGTTGATGACTATGATGAGTATTGCCATTATGTGGCAGGTTTAGTTGGGTTGGGACTATCAAAGCTTTTTCATGCTTCTAAATTGGAAAATGAGGCTCCAGATTCTCTTTCCAATTCAATGGGCTTGTTTCTTCAGGTTACTATCACACAACATCTGGTGTATTGCATCTCGCTTGTAGTGTTTGATCACTTGGAGTTGTCTTCTGAATGGTGGATATTTTCATGATTTTAAATGCAGAAAACAAATATTATAAGGGATTTTTTGGAAGATATCAATGAGATGCCAAAGTCTCGTTTGTTTTGGCCTTGGCAAATTTGGAATAAATATGCTAACAAACTAGAGGTTTCATTCTTTTGCTCTTTTTCTTATTCTCTGGTGATTTTAATTCTTTGCATGCGTGCTGGTTTGATATTTGCTTTGCATTCTGAAAGCTGAAAATTTCTTCAGTTTGCTGCGGTTGATGTAATTTGCTTGTAGGTTTGAAAAGTTTTAGAAATTAGAAGGCCGGATTTTATACGGTGCAGCCCTGAAAATTTTGTGCTTTCCATTCCAGGATTTGAAATATGACGAGAACTCTGTAAAAGCAGTGCAATGCTTGAATGACATGGTAACCAATGCTTTGGTTCATGCTGAAGACTGCCTCAAGTACTTGTCAATTTTGAAGACCCATGCTATATTTAGATTCTGTGCCATACCTCAGGTATGCAGAAAATTCTATGGAATTTTGGAAAGTTTATCGAGTTAATTGCATCATATATGTATTTTCTGAATAAATCCTAGGAGATAATTTTTGGTTGCGGCTTATTCTGAATCATATTTCTCCCTTTCCCCCATCCCAGTTTGGATTCTCTCATCCTTGTTTCGTCACTGCCCACCTTTGTTGACCTTTTTGGTTTATGTAATTCTATGTTCCTCTCATTTTGTTGATATGTAATTGAGGCTAAAAAAAATGGCAACTTTCGCCCTTATTTACTTGTTCAAGATATACTGTAATGTTACTAGTTTGTACGTTCATCTGCTTGGGTTGAGTAATGATGTTCATTTTTTCATATTAAAAATATTGTATTTCCTGTCATTATCATATGAGAAAGGGGTAAACCTTTGTTTTTATTTCTTAAATTACTATTGCCTGATGCAGCACAACTGACAAACTGATTAAGTGATACGTAGCACGGATTGCCAGGCTATCAAATGCCATATTCGCTTGTACATAGAAGTGCTAGGATTCAGTGCTCTGATCTTTTTGCTTTTTCATGATTGTTTGGTTTTGATTTCTTGGCCTTTGAGCTTATTTTATAATCGAGTTTTGTATTTTTGAATGAATTATACCGTCTGAGATTGCCCTCAACTCAAACTGATAAGATAAACCAACTTATCATATAGTCTAGTGGTTAAAAAGGGTAACATTCCCCAAAACTGCTGCTAGAACAGGTCGTTATAATAAAAAATGAAAATTGAAAAATTATCAACTTGCATTGGTGTCTTCTATGATTTCATCTGAGATGATCCTTCAACTTGTATCTGGAACAAGATTCTTGTACATTAATCACTATTAAATATAATGATCAAAATGATCATCTGACTCTTTATGAGGGACGAAAATGATCCCCAAATTTAAAGTCTCATTTAGTCCCTTCTATTGTTAAATAGAGACCTAATTGATATCACAAAATGATTAATTTCATTCTTATTTAAAAAGTTAAGAGATCAAATTAGTACTTTTATATAGTAAGGGGACTATTATGATGATTTGGAAAGAGTTAGGGTCCAACTCAATTCTTTTCTCATTGCTATTATGTACCTACACATAAGTTTAATTAAAACCAAATGTTTTACTTAAAAATCAGTTTATTTTGAAATAAAAAATGCTTGCATAATAATTTACTAAAAAATTCTGTACTATTGAATTTTGCTGATGCACTATAACCCTTCTGTTGTGATAAAGCTACTCAGCACTGAGTTGTAGTTCTAGATGAATTTATGGTTCTTTGTGCAGTAAAAAAAGAACCCATTTGAGTGCCCCTCCAAAGGTTATATTAGTTACAAAAGCATCCCTTAGTTGCCAAGTAGAGTCAGTTTTATGTACTAAGGAGTTAATATGCCGGAGGAAACACAAACAACAAATGGATCCAAATCAAACCAATTTTCTATTGATCTTGCTGCATTTGAAATAATGACTATCTTAACTGAGAGAACTATCCGTTTAGGTAGTTTGAATTAATGAGAAAAGGATCAAAATGATATCTCAACTCTTTCTCATGCATCAAAATGGTCCCCAACTCTTTTGAGGGACCAATTTGATCCCTTCACTCCTTAAAAAGGGACCTTGTTGTTCCTAACAAAAATTTTGTGGTTGATGGTGTTAAATCAAGAGGTATTTTAGTTATTTTTAATTAAATTATTTATTAAATGTAATTATCAAGGAATAGTAATTAAAAAAAATTTATTAAACATTTCTTTAATAAAAAAATAATTCTAGTTTTTATTTCAAAAACTATTAATAATTCTAGTTTTAATTTAGGATATCATTATAGACTGGAATTATTAATAAATTTTTTTTTATTAAATAAATGTTTAATAATTAAAAAAAACTATTACTTGAAATTTTTATTTAATAAATAATTTAATAAAAAATGACCAAAATATCTCTTGATTTTACACCATTAACTCTATTTATTTAACAACATTAACCCCAAAATTTGATGTTAGGATCAAAAAGACCCCTTTTTAAGGAGTTGAGAGATCAAATTGTTCTCTCAAAAGAGTTTGGGACCATTTTGATCCTTTTCTATTGAATTAACTAATTTCTTGTTTTCCTTAACATTCGGTTGCTATTAAGAACTCACGATGCAACATGTTATTTCATTTGTATGCCTTGTTCTATTTCCATGATATAGGAAAAGTTTGATTCTAGTTTTTTATCGCTTGAATTTTGTATTTTCGTCAAGCATAACTCAAATAATTTTTCACTTAGTTTAGGCAGTTGTTGATTCATAATTCTAACTAGTTAGTTAAAATTTATTGATATTGCATTTTCTATTTATTTCATATTTGTGATTAATCTCGCATCAGAAAAGTGGTTCATGGATTATACTATACCTTCATTTTCCTTAATAGCGGAGAGAGAAAAAAATTTAAAATATATCTTTCTTCAAGAAAAAAAATTACCATTCATTTGATCACTCAGCCTCCTCTAACATCTTTGTTCGTATCTTATTATTTGTATAACACTGATATATATTAATTTGGATTCAATGTGGTCATTACCGTTGACCTTGTGGTTACAACCATTGATTGTGGCAGATCATGGCGATTGGAACTCTAGCTTTATGCTATGGCAATGAGGAGGTCTTTAGAGGTGTTGTTAAAATGCGACGTGGTAAGAAAAGGATAGAAGTCTTCCTTTTTGTAAGATTTTTTTACTGTTTTTTCTTTGGTCAATCTTTCCTTTTCGTTATTTATTTATTTATTTTTGGATTGTTCGTATAACTTTTAAAATATTGGTTTCTATTTTATTAATCTTACATTTGCATGTTCACAAACTGTAGCAAATTTTTTCCTTACAAATTTTAATGGTTTCAGAATATTAGATTTACATCCACATCATACATAGTTGAAAGTTTTGTTTTTTTTAGATATATTGGTGGTTGATTCGTCCATTGGCTTAGGATTTTGTCCTGACTACTGGTTTTGGGTCCCCTGTGATTCACTTTCTCAAATAGACAATATCATTGCTAAGAGCTAAGTTTTGGCTGGCCATAGTAATTGTGGTTTCCATGTTGGGCAAGTTGGTGCTTTGACCCCGGAGTTTTCTTATGCAGTGTATAATCTCTTTGGTTTATAGCAATCTATTGAAGTGGTAAAATTTACATTTGAGAAATGTAGAGGAAATTGTAGGAAAGGAATTTACGAATGAAAAAGAAAGGCAAGTGTGTTTTTCTCATGTATGTTGAACTAGGGCTTTCCCTCGTTTTTTTTTTTGGTAGGAAAGTTATTGAATAACTACTAGTGTTATGCATGTTTATATGGTTTTATAAAGAAATGGATTAGTAGAAAGCCAATAAGCTTGGATAGATACATGGATGAAGATAAGTAGATTGATAGATAGAAACAAATCTACAAAAAGACAATGGGTTCTTTATTATATATATATATATATATATATATATATATATATATATATATATATATATATATATATAATATATATATATATATATATATATATATATAAAGTTATCGATACTCTAATAGAAATGAATAAGTTAATCTACAATGTGTGTTGCCCACATTTTTGAGAGCAGCATGCATTGTGCTACATTTTCTTTCGCAAGTTGCCCTTACAAATCAAAATTATGATATACCAAAATTTTTTAAAACAAAGGAATTGAGAAAATATTTCTTATGAAACCTTATTATTTTACTTCATTGTTCATGTAATGCACAAGTTAGCATAATTATAAAAAATGGGTAGATCGACATTATATTTTCATATATAACATTTTGCATGCTGGAAACAATCTTCAATGGTGATAGACTATGCGCGCCTGCTCACAATCAGTTGAAATAAGGATCTTGTTCTTGGAAAACCCTTAGTGCAAAGTTACTGATTAAGTTTGAAGGTGAATAACAACTAGCATTAACTCAAGAGAGTTTCACCCGAAGAATGATAAGAGAGGATGAGAGAGGGAAAGTTAGAATCAGAGCCCCTTACCTTAATACGTACAGAATTTTTATAAGCATTTGGATAAGAATGTTTTAGTCTTTTGGAGAAGCATACAATGGATAGATAAATCAGGTCACCTTTGAGATTTGTATCTAACTATCATGTCTTAGTGATAATGGAATGATCAATGAAGGTCTTAAGAATTAGAGATTAATGATGATGGAGATTTGAATAGGAGACTGAATTTGTATTGATGTCTCCAAGATTGATGCAGATGGTGATCTAAATTAGATGGTCAAATTTATGCAAGACTCTTGATGTGCTTGATCAAGGTTGATTAATGGTTCAACATGAATCTTGATGTGATTGAGTGGCATGGGAGCTTGGAGGACCATCATCCTATTTGATTCTCATTGCGCTAGGATCAATTGAACAAAGATGAAATGTCTATGATCTAATGGTTGAGAATAATCATGGTCTGTTTTAAAGGCCATACTAGTTCCCCCCTATTTTTGGATTATTTTGTGAAAAAACTAACAAAAATACTCATTCCACCTCAAAAAGATCACTTAACATTTTATTATTTTCTTCTTGTAATTACCAAAATGATTTGATTGCAATTATTTTGAAATTATGACTTGAATCCAAACTCATTGTGATGCGGTGCATCCTGTTCGTTGGTTGATGCAGCATATCATTTATTTATCATTTTAGCTTTATATGCTTTACTTAGTTTTTTTTTATGCATTCCGTTAGTTAGTGTCTGCTCCACTTTCGTAGTTTCCTTATTTAGTCACTAGTGCAGGCTTTGCTTTTAGCCGGTAGTCGTTTATAGCAATTGGGTTTACTGTATTTCTCCTACCGGAGAAGATGAGGAAGCCAGTTGATGAAATACATTCTCAAGCTTTAGCCTTGATAGTTCTTCTGCCTTCATTGTTCTATCTTGTGAACCTGCTTCTTCCATTGCATACCACATCATCTTGGTATCAGAGCCTGAGGCTCGGAAAGATGGCAGAGTCTAGCAAGTGTGTGATGAGCGAGGAGAACCGAAGTCTGGAGGCACTTTGGGCTGCGCATGCTGGAGTGGAGAAGCGGCTGGACGAAATAGCAGCTGTAGTTGATCGTCTCGCTGCTGTCTTACGCCGAGAACCACCTTTCGCTAGAACCGGAGAAGTTCCGCTCCGAACGGGAAGACCGACGCCACCCATTGTCACACCAGTTGAAGGGAACAGGGGATATCCGAACCGAGGGCGTAGGCGACGAATTTAAGCATTGCTCCCGGAACTTTCAGACTCAGAGGATGACATCGTCAGTTTAACCCTGATGGATCTCCGACATCAGATTAGAACTGGGAGATCGT
>CM028347.1:14611441-14675869 GCA_016618105.1 Dendrobium huoshanense | reverse complement strand
ATAAGAAAAATAGGAATAGAAATAGTTAAGACTTTTTTTATTGAAAGATTTATGGAGGAAATTGTAAGATACAAGTGGATATTCAATTCAAGAGGAAGATCCGACTCTCTCAAATCCTTTGCCGCGGGCTAGAGCCCACTCCATTTAGCGAACACAAAATGCATAAAACAAACCCTAGGGAAAAAATAAATCTACTTGAAGCATACACTAATACAACAACCCCCCCCCCCCCCCCCCCCCCCCCCAATTGTATTTCCCTCCTCTTCCCATCGATATACTCATGTTAGGCTGAAATTTGAGTTTTTATCTCTGAATTTTTTTTTTTCTCGAAATCCGATTTCATTTATCTGATCTCCTCTTCCAACGCTTCTACCTTTATTCCCACCATAAGTACCTGAATCTAGGCACCAAATGACAAAAAAACAACAAGCTTGATGTGAATCTGACCTCCAACAACAAAAATCAGCAAGAATGGAGAGAAAAATGTAGCAAGAACGGAGAGAAAAATGTAGCAGAATTTAGCGAGGGAGACTTATTTTATCCCAGAAAATTGCTCTGATACCAATTTTATAGGAAGTTGATGCAGAAAATTAGAAAACCCTAGACTGAAATTTAATTTAAGCAAAACCAGAGAATATACTACTAGAAAACTAGGAATATAAACAATTAATACACTTTTTATTGAAAAATTTATGAAGGAAATAGCAAGATACAAGTGGATCTTCAATTCAAGAGGAAGATCCGACTCTCCGAAATCACTAGCCCCAACTAAAACCCACTCAAGCTAAGAACAATCTTAATTCCGCAAACACAAAATGCATAAAACAAACCCAAGGGAAAAAAATATACTTAAAAAGCATATACTAATACAACAAACCCAAAACAACCCCCTCGGGAACTGCTCCCCAAGCGGCGCGAAAATCCTCTGGGCGGAATGGTTCCGCCTGACATGAACTTTGGCCAGCTTAGGAGGGACCCGTCTATTAAAATACTCACCCAATTCTCAGATCCATTTTTTCATAAGACTTTCCATACTAAATATTAGTGCATTATTCATTTCCTTACTTTTAACCAAGGTTATAAAAATCAGATTGGATAACGAATTGGAAGAAGGAGAGGTTCATAGTTAATAAAATTAACATAATAAATAATCGGATGATATAATAAATAATAATATTATTAAAAATTAATAAAATTAACATAATAATGACGATAATCTAACCTTAAAAATAGGGCTGCCAAACTAACCGAACCGAGCCGTATATGTGAGTGTTCATATTTGAGTTTGTTTATTATTTAGCTTGTTCAAGTTCGGTTTGTGTTTGATTCGAGCTTTATTGTTTGTGTTCATGTTTGGTTCGTTTAAATTAATGATGTTCATGTTTGGTTCATGTTCGGTTCATTTAGTGCTTATCGAGCTTTAAACAAACAAGCCTTAATGAGCTGTGTTCGTGAATATATTTAGCGAATTTTTTTACATTATCAAATAAGCACATTCATGAACATATCTAATGAGTATTCTTGAGCTATCAAATGAGCAAAATCATGAATATATACATAACCAGTATTTTTGAGCTACCAAATGACCTTATTCACGAACAAACGATCTATGATTCATCTTATATTTGTTCATGAACATCTTAAACAAACAATCCAGCAAATATTGACAAAAGTGTAATGTCACTTGTTCATGAACAAATTCATTTTATTAAATGTATAAAATAAAATAAAATAAAATTTAAATAAAAGCAATTGTCTATTTAAAATGAAAATATGATTATTCTATATGAATATATTTATCGAGCTTATTCACGAGTTCTAAATTGAACACGAATCGAGCTTGTTCACGAGCTTCAAATGATGTTGTTCGTGAACATAAATGAAACGAACACATTAGTGTTCAAGCTTGTTTATTTAAGGACCGAGTATTAAAAATATTGTTCATGTTTATTTATTTAGTTAGTTAAACGGTCACAAACTAGCTTTAATCAAACAGAGCAACGAGTAGCTCGTCGAACGTTTGGTTCTCTTGCAGCTAGGGCTGCAAACGAATCGAGCCGAGCCGAGTATGTGAGTGTTCATGTTTGTGTTCATTTAATATGAGCTTGTTCAAGTTTGGTTCATGTTTGTTCGAGCTTTAGCGTTTGTGTTCATGTTTGGTTCATTTAAATTAAGGGGTGTTCATGTTTGGTTCATGTTCGTTCGTTTAGTGTTTATCGAGCTTGTTCGCGAACATATTTAACGAATTTTTTTAACTATCAAACAAACACGTTCATGAACATATCTATGAACAAATACATTTATAATAAAAGCAATTGTCTATGTAACAAATGTAATGATTATTTATATTTATTAATTCTATGTCAAATATTAATTATTTTTATCGAGCTTATTTACGAGTTCAAAATCGAACATGAATCGAGCTTTTATTGAGCTTCTTATCGAGCTTAATGTCGAGCTTGTTCATGAACTTCAAATGATGTTGTTCGCGAACATAAATGAGCCGAACGCATTAGTGTTCAAGTTTGTTTATTTAAGAATCGAGTATTTAAATTATTGTTCAAGTTTGTTTGTTTAGTTAATTAAACGATCGCAAACGAGCTTTAATCGAACCAAACAACGAGTAGCTTGCCGAACGTTTGGTTCGCTTGCAGCCCTACTTGCAGCCCTACTTAAAAACTTCATATTTCTAAGAAAAAAACAAATAAACTTCATACATATATAATATATTACATAATTTTAAAGTTAAATTTAAATAATTATTATATTTATATTATATTTTTAAATATAAATAATTACTATTTTTAAATTTAAATATAAATATCTCCAATCTTTAATTTTAATTCATATTTGATAAAAAGTTAATTTATATATAAATTAATATAAATAATTTCTAATTTATGTTATATATTTAGGTGTAATTTACATCTATAAATTATGTATAAATTTTACATTATAAAATTAAATTTATAAAGTCATACAACATTATTTATTTAATTTTTTTATTTTTCTTATTATCAATTAAGTTTATATTTAGAGAGAAGTTTTAGAACTTTAAAAATTTTAAATAATCATTTTTTATTTGAATAATTATAAATACATAAATAATTATAAATTTAAAAATTTTAAAAATTATTATAATAAATTTTTATTTGAATATTCTATACAAAATTTTCTCAATAAATTCTTATAGAAGCATCCACCAAGCATACATTGTAGAAACTGCGAGTTGTTTAGTCCTTAGTCACTTAGGAGATTTGTATTGTGTTGTTTATATATCTTTTCTTGTATCCATGGGTTAAGAGCCCATATGAGGTGATTGAATCATGTGAGTATGATTAACTTGTGTTTAATACATAATGCTATAAAATTTTTGGAATTATATTATTAAATAAAATATATTATATTTAAATTAATTTAATATTTAATAAAATATTTTATATTAAATTAAATTATTTAAATATATTATGAATTGAGCCGGCTGGTTCTTAAGAACCGGGACTAGTTCAACGGTTGGCAGGTTGAATCGGTGGTTTAAACCGGTTCTCACCGGTTTGATGCTAGACCAGTTTTTCAAGAGAATCGAAACAGTTGAACTAGTCGAACCGGCTGGTCCGGTTCGGTTTTCGAAACCATGCTGATGTAGAACGGGTAGGAGCTCCAAAAATTTTAGTACAATTTCTGCTTTTGGTTTCCCAAAAAAAATCTGAGAGAATTCAATGATTCTTTCTAGAGAAGAAGAACCTGAAATTGTGCTCAGGTTTTGCTCCAGAAATCTGAGAGAATTCTCATATTATTTGGTGTAGGAGATGGGGCTTGGAAGAAGAGAACTCAAAGCATCCAATGACTTAGCCTAAGGAGAGAAGATGGACGTTGGAGAAGTGGGGAGGCGTTCAGATTTTTGTTGGACAGCTGTTTGAAAAGAACTCCCGTTGGTAGGGAGGCTAGGGGAAGATGTCGGAGTCCTGGGACAGCAGTTTTCCTAATGCTGAAGTTCAGAACAGCAGCCAATCTTCTTCTGGATAGCAGTGGGGTTGGCTGAAATTCTTGAACAGCCTGCAGGTGGTGTCCAGAAATCTGGACAGAACTTGGAAACTTCAGGAAGAGAGAAAAATCTGAGAGAAAAGGGCTTGTAGTGGACGGCTAGAGTTGAGGGGATCATGGAATTGATTGGAGACTTAATTTAGGAAAAAATTAAGCAGATAGGGGAGAGTAGGGGCGGCTAGATGATTGGAGCTTGATTGGGTTTAAATTAGGAAAGGGTTTAATGGGAAAGGGAGGGGCCGGCCATGCCAAAGGGAATTAACTGGGGCTTTGAATTCTTTCCAATCAATTAATCCTAAATAAAGAAGGAAGATTTAAATTAAATCCCTCCCATAGAATTCAGAATTATTTGATTGAAATTTGATTTAAAACTTTCCTAACATAGATCTCCTATTTTAAGAAAGTGTTCAAATTCAAACTAATTTGAATTTTGAATTCGAAAATTATCCTCATTCCACTCAAATTAAATTTGAATTATATCATGAATGAGATCTAATACTTTCCTAAAATAGCTTTCTAATTTAGGAAACTATTTGAAATTCAAAATTTGAATTTCAAATGATGAAAATAATTTCCTAAATTATTTAAACTCTTTAGGTAAGCATTATGGTGGCATTTACTCCTCATTCATGGAGACAAACAAGGGTGGCCGGCGGTAGAGGAGCTAATGAGGAAAGGTGGCCGGCGGCTATGGGGAAAAATTTGTGGAATTTCGGGTGGAGGTGAATCCGGTGGCCAAACGAAGATGAGGAGGAAGATGAAGATAACGACGAAGAGCAATAAGAAGGAACAAAAACAAATAAACAAAATATCAAAGATACAACCGCGAGCCCGGACACATCCTGCGGCTGACGGGTACTACATTGCCCTTCTCCAAGGGACTTCACGCCACGAGCCCGGACCCATCCTGCGGCTGGTGGAAACTCCGACTCCCTCCCATAGGGATTTCGCTAACGTTCTTCCTAAAGAACCCAAGTGCAAAACGCAAATTTTTTTATTAATAATCCATCATCCTAATACAAGAGCAAATGCCTCTATATATAGGCCTTAAAAGAAACTAAAAGACAATTTTGTCCCTTGGGCTTACATAAAACAAATCCCTTAAGTAAGGGTAAAAAAGAAAATGCATAATTAAATAAAAATTACAATTAATAAAATAAGATAAAATGAAGAGATCTCGGCCGTCGATCTTCAGCTCCTCCTCGGATAGGCATGGACGGTTGGATGTCCGCATCATTCTCCCGGGGTGGAAAAGACTCGACTCCGTCGAGTTCGCATTCCGGGTGAGCAACCATGCTCTGATACCAAACTGATGTAGAACGGGTAGGAGCTCCAAAAATTTTAGTACAATTTCTGCTTTTGGTTTCCCAAAAAAAACCTGAGAGAATTCAATGATTCTTTCTAGAGAAGAAGAACCTGAAATTGTGCTCAGGTTTTGCTCCAGAAATCTGAGAGAATTCTCATATTATTTGGTGTAGGAGATGGGGCTTGGAAGAAGAGAACTCAAAGCATCCAATGACTTAGCCTAAGGAGAGAAGATGGACGTTGGAGAAGTGGGGAGGCGTTCAGATTTTTGTTGGACAGCTGTTTGAAAAGAACTCCCGTTGGTAGGGAGGCTAGGGGAAGATGTCGGAGTCCTGGGACAGCAGTTTTCCTAATGCTGAAGTTCAGAACAGCAGCCAATCTTCTTCTGGATAGCAGTGGGGTTGGCTGAAATTCTTGAACAGCCTGCAGGTGGTGTCCAGAAATCTGGACAGAACTTGGAAACTTCAGGAAGAGAGAAAAATCTGAGAGAAAAGGGCTTGTAGTGGACGGCTAGAGTTGAGGGGATCATGGAATTGATTGGAGACTTAATTTAGGAAAAAATTAAGCAGATAGGGGAGAGTAGGGGCGGCTAGATGATTGGAGCTTGATTGGGTTTAAATTAGGAAAGGGTTTAATGGGAAAGGGAGGGGCCGGCCATGCCAAAGGGAATTAACTGGGGCTTTGAATTCTTTCCAATCAATTAATCCTAAATAAAGAAGGAAGATTTAAATTAAATCCCTCCCATAGAATTCAGAATTATTTGATTGAAATTTGATTTAAAACTTTCCTAACATAGATCTCCTATTTTAAGAAAGTGTTCAAATTCAAACTAATTTGAATTTTGAATTCGAAAATTATCCTCATTCCACTCAAATTAAATTTGAATTATATCATGAATGAGATCTAATACTTTCCTAAAATAGCTTTCTAATTTAGGAAACTATTTGAAATTCAAAATTTGAATTTCAAATGATGAAAATAATTTCCTAAATTATTTAAACTCTTTAGGTAAGCATTATGGTGGCATTTACTCCTCATTCATGGAGACAAACAAGGGTGGCCGGCGGTAGAGGAGCTAATGAGGAAAGGTGGCCGGCGGCTATGGGGAAAAATTTGTGGAATTTCGGGTGGAGGTGAATCCGGTGGCCAAACGAAGATGAGGAGGAAGATGAAGATAACGACGAAGAGCAATAAGAAGGAACAAAAACAAATAAACAAAATATCAAAGATACAACCGCGAGCCCGGACACATCCTGCGGCTGACGGGTACTACATTGCCCTTCTCCAAGGGACTTCACGCCACGAGCCCGGACCCATCCTGCGGCTGGTGGAAACTCCGACTCCCTCCCATAGGGATTTCGCTAACGTTCTTCCTAAAGAACCCAAGTGCAAAACGCAAATTTTTTTATTAATAATCCATCATCCTAATACAAGAGCAAATGCCTCTATATATAGGCCTTAAAAGAAACTAAAAGACAATTTTGTCCCTTGGGCTTACATAAAACAAATCCCTTAAGTAAGGGTAAAAAAGAAAATGCATAATTAAATAAAAATTACAATTAATAAAATAAGATAAAATGAAGAGATCTCGGCCGTCGATCTTCAGCTCCTCCTCGGATAGGCATGGACGGTTGGATGTCCGCATCATTCTCCCGGGGTGGAAAAGACTCGACTCCGTCGAGTTCGCATTCCGGGTGAGCAACCATGCTCTGATACCAAACTGATGTAGAACGGGTAGGAGCTCCAAAAATTTTAGTACAATTTCTGCTTTTGGTTTCCCAAAAAAAACCTGAGAGAATTCAATGATTCTTTCTAGAGAAGAAGAACCTGAAATTGTGCTCAGGTTTTGCTCCAGAAATCTGAGAGAATTCTCATATTATTTGGTGTAGGAGATGGGGCTTGGAAGAAGAGAACTCAAAGCATCCAATGACTTAGCCTAAGGAGAGAAGATGGACGTTGGAGAAGTGGGGAGGCGTTCAGATTTTTGTTGGACAGCTGTTTGAAAAGAACTCCCGTTGGTAGGGAGGCTAGGGGAAGATGTCGGAGTCCTGGGACAGCAGTTTTCCTAATGCTGAAGTTCAGAACAGCAGCCAATCTTCTTCTGGATAGCAGTGGGGTTGGCTGAAATTCTTGAACAGCCTGCAGGTGGTGTCCAGAAATCTGGACAGAACTTGGAAACTTCAGGAAGAGAGAAAAATCTGAGAGAAAAGGGCTTGTAGTGGACGGCTAGAGTTGAGGGGATCATGGAATTGATTGGAGACTTAATTTAGGAAAAAATTAAGCAGATAGGGGAGAGTAGGGGCGGCTAGATGATTGGAGCTTGATTGGGTTTAAATTAGGAAAGGGTTTAATGGGAAAGGGAGGGGCCGGCCATGCCAAAGGGAATTAACTGGGGCTTTGAATTCTTTCCAATCAATTAATCCTAAATAAAGAAGGAAGATTTAAATTAAATCCCTCCCATAGAATTCAGAATTATTTGATTGAAATTTGATTTAAAACTTTCCTAACATAGATCTCCTATTTTAAGAAAGTGTTCAAATTCAAACTAATTTGAATTTTGAATTCGAAAATTATCCTCATTCCACTCAAATTAAATTTGAATTATATCATGAATGAGATCTAATACTTTCCTAAAATAGCTTTCTAATTTAGGAAACTATTTGAAATTCAAAATTTGAATTTCAAATGATGAAAATAATTTCCTAAATTATTTAAACTCTTTAGGTAAGCATTATGGTGGCATTTACTCCTCATTCATGGAGACAAACAAGGGTGGCCGGCGGTAGAGGAGCTAATGAGGAAAGGTGGCCGGCGGCTATGGGGAAAAATTTGTGGAATTTCGGGTGGAGGTGAATCCGGTGGCCAAACGAAGATGAGGAGGAAGATGAAGATAACGACGAAGAGCAATAAGAAGGAACAAAAACAAATAAACAAAATATCAAAGATACAACCGCGAGCCCGGACACATCCTGCGGCTGACGGGTACTACATTGCCCTTCTCCAAGGGACTTCACGCCACGAGCCCGGACCCATCCTGCGGCTGGTGGAAACTCCGACTCCCTCCCATAGGGATTTCGCTAACGTTCTTCCTAAAGAACCCAAGTGCAAAACGCAAATTTTTTTATTAATAATCCATCATCCTAATACAAGAGCAAATGCCTCTATATATAGGCCTTAAAAGAAACTAAAAGACAATTTTGTCCCTTGGGCTTACATAAAACAAATCCCTTAAGTAAGGGTAAAAAAGAAAATGCATAATTAAATAAAAATTACAATTAATAAAATAAGATAAAATGAAGAGATCTCGGCCGTCGATCTTCAGCTCCTCCTCGGATAGGCATGGACGGTTGGATGTCCGCATCACATGCTTTTCACATTCACGTATTCCTACATATGATTTGAACTTTTTTCATTCATTCATGGAGGACAATCCTTTTTTACATGGCTAGTCTTTCCATGTTGCCAATATCTACTACTATGACCGTTTGATTAGCTAATCTGCTAAGATTTGGATCTTCCTTGATTGTTTCCCCCTCATATTCTTCCTCTGCTTGCTAGATTTGCAGTAGCAAATGAAGATCCTTCACCTGTTTCATGTATTATGTTGTCCTCGCTGAAGATTAGATAACGAGTATTGTTAAACTTCTACTTTGTAAAGTTGCATGAACTGTTGATAGCTGTCATAGTTCCAACCTAGCTCTCTAGAAGTGATGATAATATGCCAATGCACAAACTTCATCAAACTTGATATCCACTAAACTCAACTGCCTTTCGATCATATTGAACTCATTGATATGCATTGTTGTGGAAGTGCCTTCAACTGTCCTAAGATGGAAAACCTTTCTCATTAGATGTATCTTATTTTTTTTTGAAAGTTTTTCATACATATTTGACATTGCTTCATCACAGTGATCACACATGCTATAATTTTCTTTGTTTAATATATTGAAGGCAATGCTCTTCGTTTATTTTAGGCTTGTAATCCTCAACGTGCATATGTCTAAGAGATCCCAATCATCATGATTCATGGTGGACTTCTTCTCCAAGAGAGATGGATGTAACTTTTGATGTAGCACATCAAGTGAGTAATTCAAATCAGCCCATTGGACCCGTCACAAGAGAAGGGCAAATGCACAAGCTAGCAAAAATCCATGAGCAAGAGTTCATTTCAAAGCCCATGTTAGGGTCCAATGATGGAATTATTTAAATGTAATTTTATTTTAAATGTTTGCATGTTAAAATGACTTTGAATCATGTATGGTCGGCCACCTTAAAGAACGAGCATGAAAAATGATAATATTTATTGATAATGTTAAAAATCTCCTATTTCATTAGTAGCCAACTACTATCTTTTTCTCTAAAAAAAATTCCTCCAAAATGAGGAAGTTCATGGGTGATTTTCTTGCTTATAAATCAGAGCTGATATGTAATAAATTTTTATTCTTGAATAATACATTTTGGTGGAGAATTATTTTTCATTTGCTTGTTACTGGGTGGCTTCAAGAATTGACTATTTTTTTAATGAGATTAGGTGATTATCCTTTTTTTTAATCTTAATTTTTTTTACTCTTTGTTACTGAATACCTATTCTCAATCTTTTCCACATCTTTCTCTACATCATAATAATCCTCTAAAATTAACCATTATCCAAATCAAGCCTTACAACTATTTCAAAACCCCATATGCACTGCTCAATTAAATACAAAATGTTTAGGACCTAGCCTTATTCCTTACCCCTCAACAGCCAATTAAATTCCACCAAATCTTACCCTTTACTTTAGATCATTAGTTCATATCTTATGCTAACCATCCATAACAATTTCTCATCATTTAGCCCCTCAAAACTCACCCCTAAAGAGATCTTTCTAATTAGCACAAACTAGTCCTAAGTGGACTACTCTCTGGATTTTCACCACTGAACCTATCTAAAGCATTGTTGTTTTAATCACAAACTCTAGATTACATTCTTAGACTTTAAAATAAAGTTATATAACATTTTCTTGTCATTATTTTCACCAAAAGGGTGACTACCATTATCAACATCTTATGGTGTAAGCAATTGTCAATCTACATCTTAAAATATTCGAAGTCCTTGCATTGAGCCAATTGATCATGACATTTTGATTTTTTGCATGGCCATCCTTCTTGCGTAATATCGCCATCGATCACCAGGACTCAACCTCTAGCTACTCTCTCTTGTCGGTCAAGATCATTTACCATCCAAACCTTGGCACACTTCTAATTGCTATCTACAGCCGATCTCTGCACTATTCACCAAATCCTCTTGAATCGAGAAAGTTGCACTGCTATTGATACTTGAACTTAGGCTCAACATTGACGTCTTCCGTTTAAATCAAGAGTCCTTGCTGCTATTGATGCCATTTACAAGGAGAAACTGAACGGTTCCTTGTGATTTTATTTTCTTTTATAGAGCATTATAAGGGTAAGGTATGAATTTGATGCTAAACCATGTGTTAATTTGATCTTAAGTTTGGTAGTCATCAAATTTGAAAATCAAAACCAAATTCGATTCAAATCTCATCAAATATTTTCATGATTTTAAAAAACCTTTGAAATCAAATTTGTATTCGAGAAACGTAAGAAATTCAATGGCATTTATTTTAACAAGTGGTATCAATCATATATTTATCTTTAGCTAAAACTGTCATCATCCTTTGGGATAATTTGGTGAACGGATTTGAGGTTGTTGAAAAGAATAAATATTACTCGTTCATAGGAAATAGCCTACAACATTTCCATCAAGCATGTTAAAAATATGGTACTGTCATTACTAGTTTATGATTTTTTGAGTCTTCAAGTCACGAATTTACTATAAAATATTGGAGATATAATGATTACTTTTTAGGATTAATTTGGGATAGTTGCAACATTTATAAAGCTTTTTAATGTCCGTCCGGGTTAGCTTTAGCTTTTCATTAATGTGGTTGCAAAACTATTGTGGTAATATAAAGTTGTTGTGGATATTATAAGTATTTTCTTATTTTTTTTTTTTCAGTTTTCTTATAGCTACCATACTCTAACATACTTGGTTATAAAAAGCATCTTCCCAACATACAGATTTTTGAAAAGCTGCTGTCAAATGGAAATGTGACGGTGTTCATAAAACAAAATAATGAACGGCTGCCCCAAACATATCATTCGTTTCAAGAATACTTATTGTCTAATTCATAATGCCTTAGGAGAGGATATTAACTTTTGGTGGCATATTTATCACATTAATTTATTGTATATGTTCTCTTGGGGAAAGCCTTCTGGTTCATTAGGCGATGTCCTTTTGAATTGTTTCACCTCTTTTTATGCTGCAAAGAGATTGATTAATTTTTCTGAATCATTCTAAATGCGTTTGTAGGTCAATGCAATTGGAAGATAGCAATTTTTTAAAAACGCTACTGCACTTACAGTGAATAGTTAAACGATTGGTGATTTTAAGATTGGCTGATCATGATGTTTGCTATTTCTACAAAATCATTAGTATTCTTTGCCCATCCTCCATTACATTAATATTAATGGCGACCTTTCCTTATTTGATGCCATTGCAAAATTCAAGTTCCAATATAGTTCTTCTATTTTCATTTATTATTATTGTTATTCATATTGTTCATCCTAATTGGGATATGGCTAATGATGATGATGATGGTATTGTCCATCCATGAAGTTTGTATTCTCTGTAATATTAATAAGTCTTGTAGACATATTGAGCCCTAACCAATTCGAGAACCTTTTTAATATACTACATACTTCAATTGGCAATTTTTAGTCTGCTTAATATTATTGAGGTTCACAATGCAATGCCTAGCTTATAAATGAAACTAATGGTTCGAATCTCCTGTTTCTTCAGTTAAAATGTTGCTGTTATATTTTTTATTTTGCATTCTTTCTTGGATCTATTGTTCAGAGTGATGGTGAAATAGATGGGGATATTATCAGCATAATTCAAGTTGGATGGTTGAAGTGGAGGAATGCATCAGACTTGTTGTGTGATAAAAAAGTACCCCTCAAACTTAGGGAAAAATTCTATAAGATGGTGGTGAGGCCTGCAATGCTTTATGGTGCCGAATGTTGGCCATTAAAAGAAAAGCATAATACTAAGTTAAGTGTGGCAGAGATGAGGATGCTCAGGTGGATGAGTGATTAGATATGATACGAAATGAGCGTATACGTGAAAAGGTTGGAGTAGCTCCAGTAGAAGATAAGATTAGAGAGAGTTGCCTTAGATGGTTTGGTCACACAGAACGGCGGCCTTCTGATGACCTTGTTAGGAAAGTAGAGGTTTTAGATTTGACTTATGTTAAAAAAGGTAGAGGCAGACCTAAAAAGAATTGGTTAGAAAATATTAGAAATGATCTTCTTTATTAGATTTAAACGAGAATTTGACTTTTAATTGGACAAAATGGAGAAAAAAGATTCATGTAGCCGACCCCACGTAGTGGGATAAAGGCTTGTTGTTGTTGTATTCTTTCTTGTCAAACATGATTTTTTGGAGCTTTCATATTTTCCTAAAGGCCTTGTGTGTGATTTTCGTATTCCCATTTGAAATGTTTAGCCTGGGAACCATAGATATGGTGGTTTATGGAGATCCTGTTGGTTTTAAATTTTTATGGTAATGAATAACATGTTTTGATAAAGCAGAAGCCTTTAGTTCCAGCACTCTAAGTAGCCATGTCTAAGAAGCAGCATATTGCAATTTTTACTACGGCAAGCCTTCCCTGGATGACTGGCACTGCTGTCAACCCTTTGTTTCGTGCGGCTTATCTGGCTATGGATGGAAGCAGAGAAGTTACTTTGGTGATTCCTTGGCTCTCGTTAAAGGATCAAGAAGTAGTATATCCCAACAAAATCACCTTCAGTTGTCCATCAAATCACGAGGCTTATGTTCGTCAATGGCTGGAAGAGAGGACTAATATTAGATTGCAATTCAGCGTAACCTTTTATCCTGGAAGAGTAAGTGATGCTTCAAATTATTTAACTGGTCACTGAAACCTTTCCTTTTCAGCAATTTACCAACATGTTTAGGATTTCTATGCTGCAATAAAGCCTGCTTAATGTCTTGTCAAATATTTATTCGCTTTATCACATCTAGATTAAAATTTCTAAGCCTTGGGATGTGAATTTTGTACATAGGATATGCTTTTGGTACCATATGGTGTTTTTTTCACACTTATATCCATACTCGATCCAGTTGATTTGCTTTTTGGACTAATATTAAATTGCAATTCAGCATAACCTTTTTCCCTGGAAGAGTAAAGTGATGCTTACGAATTACTCAAATGGTCACAGAAAATGTTGTTTATAGCCTTCCAATAGTGTGCTTAATTCCATTTCAGCAATTTACCAGCATGCTTAGGGTGGCTCTGCTGTAATGAAACATGCTTAAGTTCTTGTCAAAATATTTATTTACCCGCTTGATCCACATATTGATTAAAAATTCTAGGCCTTTTGTATATGAATTTTTTATATAGGATATGCTTTTGTTACTATATGATAATTTCATATCATGCACGATTCTGTTGATTTATTGCTCCACTCATTCAGCAACAGGCTTGAGTGAAACTAGCTTTGCTTGATATTAGGATTCATTATTCTCATCTATAAATGGAGAGTTGTGATTTGAATACATTTTCTAATTAAAATTTAAGTGAATTGGGTGGGGTGTTGGGGGGGGGGGGGGGGGGGGGTTGGGGAATCATTGTGTGCATTTTGCAACTACTTAAAAATGAGTGCTACAAAATATCAAGTTTTTAAATCAACGAGAATATAAAATCTTTTTGGATTCTATTTTTCTTTAAAGGTTAAAATAAATAAAAACAACCGATGAGATAATTTTAAATATGAATAACTAGTAATATTATTTTACTAGATTTCACAAAACAATTGCCACAATTTAAGAGTAGATTAGAGATTTATTAGCCTCAATCATCTATCACTAGTTCTTCCATTGAGCACATATATTAAGAATAGCAAGTAAGCAAAAGTAACAGTGCAAGAAAGTAAAGTCAAAAGAAAGATCATAAGTTGATTTCTAACATAGTTAATTACTAACGCTCATGTCCACGCCTCGTGCCTTCTAATTTAAAGTTTTAATACTCTCTCCTTTGATCACTGTCAGGGCAGATAAGCCCCATTTTCTTGATGGGTAATAGATAAACTCTACACCTTCTTCTATTCCAATTAAGAAGATCACTACTCTAGCCCACTAACTAGCCAACCAATGCACCAAAACAAATTTTGATATCTTATGGATCCCTTACAACTTCAGTATAACAAGCCCTTCATAAGCCACATAACACAATTGGAGGATTAAGGTGGAAGGGTAAAGGAAAACAACCAACAGGTGCCCTCTCACACCAGGATGTATTTTTTTAGGGTTTTCAAATCAAAATGAAAATAATCTTTCCCAAAAGCAGCTCCTTTATTTTTTTTTCCTCTCTAATTTCCTGTCCTCACACAAGTTATAGGGTTTCTAAAAGAGTGTTTATATCAAGTGCTCAATAATCAAACCCTACAACGAGTTGTTTTGAAAATATGACAGTTCGTGCAGCATGATTGACAGCACTTGGGCACCTAAACGATGAACCTACAGCACACTAAATGTTGCAGGAAACAATGTGGACAGCCACTAAACAAAGTGCAAAGTGATTCCTAGACAACTAGACGAGTTCTAGCAAAGAGGGCAGCAACTAAAACTCAAAACCAACACTTAATGCTCACTAAATGCATGCAGAATTTTCTGGACAGCAAATGTAAGTGAAGATTAAAATGTTTTTATAGATGTAATGCATGCCAAAATAGTTATGCAAGCTTAATTAATAGCCTAGGATGAATTCTAGCACAAGTATCGCATGCTAGCCATGCTCTGATACCAGATGATGCCGGACTACATGCATGATTTAGGAACTTGCACAAAATAATTAAAGATCAATTTCAGATTTCGTTATTAGTGATTAAAACCACAAAATAAAACTAATAAACGGTCACTTTCGCTTAGGCCAACTACACAAAGGCTAAACGGAATCAAAACACGTAGGAAAGTTAAAGTAATGCAAGTATGGTAGTGTTCAACATAATCCTTGTTTAACAACGAGATCCAAAAGCCAAGAAGTAGCAATTCCTACGGATGCTAGTGGATGGCAATAAGTAGACACAATCTCTTGCTTTGAACAACTTCTCTCAAGGAAATTAGAATTTGAAAGTAAATGAATCAAGGAAGAGAATTACCTTCTCGGAGAAGCGTCGAAATTCACCACGAACCTTCCACTAGTTACTCCTTCCACGGCAATTATGGAATGACGGAAATTCTAGGGATCCGTCCATGCTTGAATCATGCCGACGAAAGAAATTAGGAAAGATCCACGCCACCTTGGTCGTTGATGGCAAGGAAGGGATCAAACTTCGGATCGATCAAGCATCAACCATGTAAGGAGGAAACAAACTTGAGAGGGGAAGGGAAGGGAGGTGGCGGTTTGGAGAAGAAAGGAGTTAGGGTGAGGAGAGAACTAGATTGGGTGGGGAGAAGTGTAGTATTCTTTCATGCCAAAATTAATCTCAGATTTTTAAGTAAATGTGGAGGGAAAAATCTGAAATTTGAATTTCAAAAGACAAGTAATTAGGAGCATTAATGTAGCATTAAGGGGGTGGGGACCATGGGTGAGGCCGGCGGCATTGTGAGAGGAGAGGGGAGTGGGTTATGTGGAAGCAATTAAAACTCTTTCCAAATGGATCCCTTTAATTTAGGAGAAGAAAATTTCCACCTAAATCAAATTTGAATTTTGTCATGAAAGAGATTTAAAACTTTCCTAAAATGGTTCTCCAATTTAGGAAACTTTGAAATTCAAATTTTGAATTTCAAATGAAGAGAAGAATTCCCCAACTTACTTGGACTTAATAGGTAAGCATAATGATAACATCATTTCATCACCCATGGAAGCAAGCAAGGTGGCCGGCGGTCATCATGGCAGGGAAAGTGGGTAGGAAAACTCTAATGGAAGAAAAATGGATTTGGACTTGTGGTTAGGTTGACATGAGTTTTGGTGGGAGGGATTATGTGGGAGGTGGTTGTTGGTAAAAAAAAAAAGGGGGGGAGGGGGGAGGGGGGGGGGGGGGGGGGGGGGGGGGGCGGTGGTGGAGGATTGGGGAAAGGAGGAGGGAGGGGAAAACCAAGAGCCACCGGTGGTGACTGTTGGGTACGACGGGTGGCCTCTCCTAGGCTCCACCAAACTCACAATTTTCTCTCAAGCTCTCACAAAGCTTCAAGAAGACAAATGCAGGAAAATTTCTTTCATAATCATTCATTAACCATCACAAGTACAAGAAAAGGGCTATAAATAGCCTACTACAAAGACACAACATAAAAGACTAAAATACCCTCGAGGGGCTACAAGACTCAATCCCTCAAGCAAGGGTAAAAAGGGAAAAGTGCAGAAATAAAAATACATCAAAATAGCATGATCATACTAAAATCAAAAATACATCGGATGAATCGTAGCCGTAGATCTACGGCCACGTCGACGGTAGACTTTCCAACTAATGTCCCCATCAACTAAGCTCATTCAGCTCTTGATCTAGATTGCTACCGACTCATTTTAAGTTTTGATCTTGGACCTTTGTCTTGAGTTACATTCTCCATTTGAGTCTTGTATGTTTCATAGTTATGCATAACATTTGCATCTTAGCTTCTACGTTCACTTGCAGTTATTAGTACTAAACCTTGCATACAAATGAATTAGGTTAAATCAACTTAATCAAATTATTTTTGTGATTATCAAAATAATGTAATGTAGCTTTAGGCTGTTGGGTCAATAGAAAAAGTCAATTTTGTCAAAATTTTAGGTTGGTTCAATTATACATGCATCACAACATATTCAATATTTTGTACACTTACAAAAAATGGTATATGTCTTGATACTTTATCGAAAAATTGCCTATATTGAGCATGAATCTCAATTAAATTTCCAAAATTAAATTTGGGACCATCCTAAAGCAGATTTTAGCAAACTTATTGTCAAATTAATCGTCTCAATGAGGTGAAGCCAACAATAAAAAAATGCTATAATTCAAGTCCAAATGAGCCCAAATTAAGCACTTGAAGCATAATTAGAAACTTCATGACATTAATTGAATGACCAAACGATTTTTAAATCTTATAGTCAAATCAAACATCTCGACCACCAGTCCACCATCAGACTGATGCCATCAGACCACAACCTGATTGTCATCGTCTGACCAATACTATCCTCTAACCACTATCTTCTGACTAAGGTCCTCCGACTTCCACCGCGCAATTACAGTCATTTTTCATATAATCCTTTGACCATTGATCCCTACTTACATCGATACCCGCTGACATTAGCGCCTACTATCGCTAATAATGCCAATACATGTCATTATTTATAAGATTGATGCATGCCATCGATACTAATTATGTTTCCAGACGTCATTACGGGGATTTATGTTGGCTTCTTTGCCTTTGGTCTTCTCTCCGCAAAGGGATATGACCAAACAAACAAACAAACAAATGACCTCTTAAAGACAGCTCCTATGGGATTAATCCCAGCTTCAATTGCGTAATATGTTATATACATTGTATATTTACTACATTGAATCAATGTTATCCCTAAAGGAATTGTATCACTTGTAACGGATAAAAAATACTAATGGAATTATTTTAATTGGGTTAGGCCTCAAGGTTTTCCCTTTCCTTTTTTTGAAACATAAAAATTCTTGTGTTTCTTACAATTCTTGCATTCCTCTCTCACATGTGTATGTGTTGGATTTTTGTACAAATACGAAGATAACCAACTTTTTATCTCTCTACGGCCTTAAATGTTCTGGCACACAACAAGCATGCTACTTCCTTGTTGAAATGGGAGTGAGAATCATTAAGTAATGGCTAAGCATAATGATTTCACATGGTTCAAAGGACTTTAAACCCCGGAACAAGGAAATGCCAATTTCACTTATCTCAACTGTTTGATAAGAATAAATTGTTCTATCCATTCTACGTAATTTGAAGATTCAACTCTCTTCGTTAACTTGATTTACAATTCTACTAGACCAAAGGATTGATTGATGAATGCTAAAAATTGAATTTCCGAAAGAACCGAAATATTTCCTAAATTATAAACTTGTTTTCTATCAAAGTAGTCCAAATGCTCATGCTTGTATAGTCTACTTCAAGAACAACATGCCTAAACTAATAAAAAAGCAAGTTTCTTCCATATAACAAAGATTCATACTTCAAAAACAGGAGGTAATATACTAATATCATGGTTGCTATTATTATTTCTATATATTGTTACTTATGATAAGTTGATTCCCTCGCTTTTTTAATTCTATGGTCTATAATTTCTTTCTTCACGATTTCTTTATTTTATAAAATGAGTATCATATGTTATCAAATGCCTTTTGCATAAAATTTAAAGATTAAGGTTTAATGAATGCCAAATCAGATTTAGGTTTCGTTTGGTACGGCTTTTTTGTTGCTTCTTAAAACAGCTTTTTAGTTAAAAATTAAAATTTTTTTACTAGAAAGCTGCTTTTTAAGAAGCAACAAGAAAGCTGTCTCAAACGAAGCCTTAGTTTCAATCACACGAGGTCTACCTGCTGATTCTTGACAAAACTATGACAAAGATAAATAAAATACCACGCTTTTTATTATAATTCGGGCTTCCTATCACATGTTTTAATTTATGTGATGAATTGGGTCAATTAACATTTAAAGATCAAGAGCATTGCTAACATCTTGACGTTGTTCTTTTGTAATGAATTTTGTTTAATCTTTTGGCTAGTTTTCAATAGAGAAGAGGAGCATTCTACCAGTCGGCGATATCACAGAAACAATTCCTAATGAGACGGCAGATATTGCTGTACTAGAGGAACCTGAACATCTTACGTGGTATCATCATGGACAGAGGTGGAAAACAAAATTTCGTCGAGTCATTGGTGTTGTGCACACCAACTATTTGGAATATGTGAAGAGAGAAAGGAATGGCTATATACAGGCCTTTTTCTTGAGATACATTAATAACTGGGTTATTCTTATAAACTGCCATAAGGTAATTTTCGAATAAGAACTCAAATATTTTATTATTATTTAAATGTAAATCTAATTTTTATTTACTTCCCAGCAACTTTTGAAGGTAAGTAGTTACCAGATATGGTAACAATTTTGTGATCTGTTTTTTCTCATTCCATGTGTTTATGCTTGATAGTAAATAAGAACTGGCCTTATGGTCTCTCATTTGCCTCTCATTTGTAACAAAAGTTGATGAAAGATTACTGTTAGACTGGTCATTAGACCGTCCAGTTTCTACATGAGGAGTTATTGCCGCCCAAGCCGTGGGGACCAGCTGCTTTGGTTAGGAAGGTTTTATGAGGGAAATTTGAAAGTAGGGGCTGTTCAGAGATTTTCTTTTGGATTATATGCATTAAGTAGTATATATTTCTAGGATTAGGGATCAAAAATTTGGCTGAATTTTGTTGTTCTCACTGTTTTTGGGCTCTAGCGGTGTCTAGAGAGTTGGGAGAGCTGGATTTTCCTGTCTAATTGAAGATCCAATTGTATCTTATGTCTTTCTTCTAGTATTATCAATTAAAAAGATTTCTTCTTGGTTATTTCTTCCAATTTTCTCTCAAATCTATTTTTTTGAGTTTTGAATTTCAAATTCAGCTGGGGGAACTTTTGTTTCTATAAATGTTTCCTATCAAATTGGTATCAGAGATGTGTCCGGGGTTGTTTGGGCTGATTCCTACAACAATTTTTCTCCTTCGAACCGATATTGTTGTTGTTTTTGGGGTGGAATTCCGGATTTTTGAGTCTAACAAAGATCCGTGGACCTATGGTGAGAAGAAAGGTGGAAGTATTGGAAGGGAAGATTAGAAAAATGATATTTGAAATTTCATATATCCAAACTCAAGTTTCAGATTTAAAATGTGAAATTTCAATCGTCCATGAGAAGATCCACCTGAAATTTTTCATCATGGAGGATATGCTGTAGAAATTGCTCGAGGGCCAAACCAAACCATCACCGTCAGAGGAGAGAGAAGCCGCTGACAGCCATGAAAGTTAGGAAAACCTTAAGCCATTCTTACAAAGAGAAGATCAAGAGTTGGAGATTTTGTAAGGAGTAGAAAAAATACCTCACTTAGGGCTTATTTCTAGGGAGGAGTCGGGTAGAGGGTATGTCGAGAGGCTTGAGGGGGTTGGGAATGTGTGAGAAGGGGTTTTGAGTTTGAAAGTAGTGGGGATCGATTTGAAAGGCGAATGCTTGATTATGATTGAAGGGGTGCGAATTGGAAAGGAGAGGGGCTTAATATCATCAAAGGGGTGCTGAATTTGAATGGAGAAGGTGGACTTGTGATGAAAAGTTTGGGTGCGAGTGGAGAAGGGATGATTGACACAATAGGGGGGAACCCCACCTCCTTGGGGAATGGGAAACTTTGGAGGAAGCAGGGGTGATTTGAGGGAGGGGATGCACATGCGTGGATCTACATGATGGAAAGGTATTTTGCCGTCAATAGGTTGACAGAGGAGGAGAGACTAACAACCGTCGGAATGTGCTTAATTGGAGGGGAAAGCGTTGGCATGGTACCAATGGAGGGATACAAGGTGATCTATTTGGACCTGAAGGGAGTTTAAGAATTGCTTTTTGGAATGTTTTCGAACCAGCTAAGGAGGGGATTTCTATGAGCTGTTCTTCACCCTGACGCAGGAGGGTATAGTGGTGGAATACCGTGAGTAGTTTGAGCACCTAGCCAACATACTGGACCGGCTTTTGGAGACTATACTGGTGGTAAACTTTATGAAAGGGTTCAAACTAGAGATTCAAGCTACAATTAGAGTGATGAGGCCTCATGATTTGGGAGAGGCTATGGACTGGTGGAGGATCAGAGGCACTTGGAGAAAGAGAGAGACAGGAGGCAACAGCTCAGGCAGTTCGTACAGGAGGACCACCATCTTTTTGGCACCCAAGGAGCCGACACTGGGTACTCTTCCGGAGACCCCAAAGGAGGAGACTATAGGTGGAATACACGGGGAAAACTTCAAGAAGCTCACATAAATGGTGTTACAGGAGAAGAGGTTGAAGGAGCTCTGCTTCAGATGTGAGGAGAGGTATATACCGGGGCATAGATGTAAGGATTAAACTTTTCTGGTTCTCACTGTTTGTGATGACGAGGAACCTTAGGAGATGGTCTTCTCTTTACCTTGCGGACAAGGTGGGTCTTTGAGAGGGGGTATTGTTAGGCCGGCCCCATTTCTACACGCTCCCTGTATTGCTACTGAAGTCGTGGGGACCGGCTGCTCCGATTAGGAAGGTTTTAGGAGGGATTTAGGAGGGAAATTTGAAAGTAGGGGTTGTTTAGATATTTTATTTTGGCTTGTATGCATTAAGTAGTATGTTTTCCTAGGGTTAGGGATAAAAAAATTGGCTGAATTTTGTTGTTCACGCTATTTTTGGGCTTTAGCGGTGTCTAGAGAGTTGGGAGAGCTGGATCTTGTTGTCTAATTGAAGATCCTATTATATCTTGTGTCTTTCTTCTTGTATTATCAATTAAAAAGATTTCTTCTTGATTATTTCTTCCAAGTTATCTCAAATTTGTTTTTGCCGAGTGCTGAATTTTAAATTCAGCCTGGAGAACTTTTGTTTCTACAAACGTTTCCTATCAATTACACAGAGTTAATATCTGGTTATTCATAAGTAGTCAAAAGACAAGTTGACATAAATCTATTACCTAGTTGATTGTATATTCTTGATGAGAAATGGCATGCAGTGCAAAAATATAAGGATAAAGCGTGGAAGCTTGAAATATATTTGTCGAGTCTTCAATGCACAAACATTTATAAATATGAATTTTTATATGATGTACCGGTCAATCAGTCAAATTAAATGAGGTTGCAGCTAACACAAAAGCATCTGCCTTCGCTGTGCTTTTATTCTCCATGAAAATAGGTGGCATTGAAGGTGTCACACCTTGGGTCTAGAAGGCGGTACACCTCAGCAACACGAGACACGATGAAAGAATAAACTGTCATGTTCAGCACTCACAAGAAGGAAAAGTGTATAAATCAATAATATAATCAAATATATCAGAGTAAATAATGGAAAGGAAATTAAATTTTCATTTCATTAATATGAATTTAAATAACACTAAAGCAATATGATTACTATAAGCAAAATAAGTCCGAAATAAATAACAACATAAATGAAACTGCCCAACACTCAAAATCAAAATGCATAATAATCTACTAAACATAAAATATCAAATATATTTTATTGCTAATAAATTTGCTCATGAGGAGACGGTTCGTTAATTACACCAGCATGACTTCTTGTAAAGAGACAACAACAAATGAATTTGATAAATCAAATCCAATAGCTCCTATCTATCAAAGTAGAAACGACAAAGAAATGTGACATGCAATAATGATCAATCAACAGTTAGGAGTAGCGATTGGAAATCAACGTGTCAGTATAACAATGCTATATTTCATGATTCCTACAACTAGTATGCTGGTTCTATAAGTATATGTGACAAATTACTACTAAAGCCAAATCATTTTAATGTTTATGAACCCAACAACACTAGATATCATTGTACCTCCAAATAACATATAAATTATTAATCATTTTCAATTTATGTTAATTATATATCTATACATTTATATGCATATAGCTATAATCGGTTTATCAAATATCCATCATTGGTAAGGTAAACACCAACCCAAGAAAATATAGTAATTTCCTATAGAATTGTCACTCTAGGTTATATATGGTTAATCCACTTGAATCATCAATCAGAAATAAGGATTTCTCCCATGGAAGTTAAAGCCCAAATATTTGTAATTTGGGGACTATACAAAATCAATACGTATAAGTCTTATTTCACATTATGATGTAAACTAATTAGAGAAGGCACAAAGAGAAATCTGTCAAGAGAAACAAATCTTACTTTTATAAAATTAAGACATAACTTTGAGAACAAAATAAGATAAGAAGACAACTATCTTTAGAAAAGACAACTTCCAGCTATCAAAACAAAAGAAGACTAACAAAGAAAATAATATTTTTAACAAAAAAAACTATCCTCAGAACATCCTTCAAGAGGACTCCTCACATGTACCGATTGTAGGAATAATATTTAGAATAAGGTTTAGATATGCAAACCAAGGGTCCACCACAGCTAGGGGGATTCAATGTCCTTTTGACTTCTCCAGCAAAATGTCACCAAACCGTCCACAAATTCACCAATCAGCCAACAACCTTGCTAAAACAGCCCACAACTTTTCTAAAACAGCCAACCAAAATCAGCCAACAACTTCGCCAACGGAACTAGAAGAAAGATACAGGTGGGGTGGAACTTGCGTAGAGAAGAAGGAGGTTAGAAGACCGAGAAGAAAGAGGAGAAGCTCGCAAGCTTTCTTAGGGGAGAAGGAGAATGGAAAAAGCTCTCAAGCTTTTCCAAAGAAAACCCTCAGGTTTTGTAAGCACTTAGCTCTCAAATATTCACCACCCTTTCTTCACAAAATACATCATATATATAGGCCAAAGAGGGGGAACATAACAGCCAAAGTTCCCAAGTTTCCAAGAAGAATTGAAGAGCCAAGAGACAATCTCGTTGAAGCCCAAGAGGCAGCATTAAAACATTCCAGAGAACAAGCCACGGTTCCAGCCAGAAAATCACAGACCGAGGAATCAGCACAGGAAGCCAGGCGGCAGTAAATGCTCGGTCAACAGAGGGAATGCCAAGGCGCCAAAGACAGCACCCGAAGAGGCAATTCACTCCCCAAAGCAGCCAGCCGAGAGAGGCTTTTCCAGAGGAGAAAAAGAAGGCTGCAGCAACTCAACTTCAAGGGGAATGTGAAAGAACAAATTCCACCCACCAAATCTAGTTTCCAACCTTAAATTTTATAGCAAGACATCAGCTCATAATGAGCTACTTCTCCACTAGAAATTAATGAGCTTGGCACAACTAAAGTTTAATTTCTTAAGCTCAAATCGAAACAGCCATAGTTCTCATGAAACCAGCAGCCAACAAAGGACAAATGAATCCCCCCAAGCCGGCAAATCCAAGGAAACAAAATCCAAACCTCTTCCTACCATGATCATTGGATTTACCACCATCATAGGATAGCATAAAAACAAAAAAATAGAAAATATAACAAATATAGTTCATAACAAAATTAAGCAGAAAAATCTAAATGCATCAATTCCCCCCAGGTGGGGAATTCTCATCTCCTGATGAGAAAACTTTAGCAACTCTTTTGTAGAGCTCCAAATTTCGCTTTTGAAGTTCAGCAGCATCAATCCACGTGCAATCAATTAAAGGTCGATTGCTCCATTTGACCAAAAATTTCTGGTGTTCTCCATGCCTTGTCTTTGTTGTTTTTATATCAACAATTTCTCAATCAGATCATCTTGGTTCAACGAAGGAGTGGACAGTGGCAATGTTTCAAGATCCACAGAATCACCTGTATTTCCTTCATACAAAGAAAGATCAGAAACATTAAATATAGAAGAAGTTCCAACTGTGTTAGGTAAATCTAAAAGATATGCATTTGTGCCCAATTTCCGGAGAATGCGAAAAGGTCCAAATTTTTTCTGCTCAGCTTCCCAAAAGTACCAACGGGAAAGCGCTGACGACGGAAGTAAGCCATTACCATATCCCCTTCTTTAAAAACAACCTCTCTCCGATGCTTATCTGCAGCAGTTTTGTATTTGTCATTTGAAATACGGAGTTTTTCAAGAACTTGTTGTTGGACTGATTTGATATGATCAAATGTTTCTAATGCTTCAGCACTTATTTTGCTAGGTAAAGACAAACCATTTCGATCCAAAATGTGAGGAATTGATTGACCATATAAAATTTCAAAAGGAGTTTTTCCAGTAGTTCTATTAACAGAATTGTTATAAGCAAATTTAGCTTGAGGTAAAATCAAATCCCATTGAAAAGGTTTCTCACCAGCAAGACATCTTAAAAGATTTCCCAAACTTCGATTGACAACTTCAGTTTGTCCATCGGTTTGAGGATGGTAAGCACTGCTAAACTGAAGAGAAGTTCCTAACTTAGCCCAAAGTGTTCTCCAAAAGTGACTCAAAAATCTAGTGTCTCTATCAGAAGTAAATGTACGAGGAATACCATGAAGTCGAACAATTTCTTTAAAAAATAAATCAGCCACATGAGATGCATCAGAAGTTTTTTTGCAAGGAATGAAATGAGCCATTTTACTAAAGCGATCAACAACAACAAAAACAGAATCATGTTTTCTTATAGTAACCGGCAAGCCCAGAATAAAATCCATAGAAATATCTTCCCAAGGTTTATTTGGAATTGGAAGAGGAGTGTATAAACCAGAATTTTGTGAAGTCCCTTTGAAAGCTTGACAGATTTTGCATTGTTTCACAAACTTAGCAATTTGTTTTCTCATGCGAGGCCAAAAATATTTTTCTTCTACCATAGCAATAGTTTTCCCTTGACCAAAATGACCACTTAACCCTCCACCATGAAGTTCTTGCACTAACTGTTCTCTTAAAGAATTATTTGAAATGCAAAGTCTAGAACCCTTAAACAAAAAGCCTTGGTGAATAACAAATTGACCAGACGGATCAGTTCCCAAGTTAAGACAAGCCTCCCAAATATCTTTAAAATCAGAATCAGAAGCATAAGTATCTTTCAAAAACTCAAAAGAAGTAATGGTAGGATAAACAGTAATCAATAAATGTGACATTCGACTTAAAGCATCGGCAACCTTATTCAACACACCAGTTTTATGTTTGATATGAAAGGAATACTCTTGCAAAAAAGAAACCCATTTAGCATGTCTCTTGTTGAGATTTTTTTGTGATCCCAAAAATCTTAAAGCCTCGTGATCAGTGTTTAAAACAAATTCTCGCTGAATCAAATAACATCTCCAAAATTTTAAAGCTTGAACAATAGCATAAAATTCCAAATCATAAGTAGAATATCGAGATCGAACATCATTCAACTTTTCACTAAAATATGCAACAGGTTTTCCTTCTTGGCTTAAAACAGCACCGATTCCCACATGTGAAGCATCACAATCAACTTCAAAAACTTTTTCAAAATCAGGCAGACTAAGAATTGGAGCATGACTCATTTTCATTTTGATAATTTGAAAAGTTTTTTTTCAGCCTCTGGAGTCCATCTAAAAATTCCCTTTTTCAAACAGTCAGTAATAGGAGCAATTACAGAACTAAAATTTTTAATGAATCGACGATAGAAAGATGCCAAACCATGAAAACCCCTTACCTCACTGATATTTTTTAGGAACAGGCCAGCTTTTGATTGCCTCGATTTTCACAGGATCAACTTTAATTCCCTCAGCTGACACAATATAACCCAAGAAAGTCAAACTTGAAGTCATAAAAGTACACTTTTTAAGATAGATATACAATTTTTGTTCCCTCAAAGTTTGCAAAATTTTTTTAACATGTGAAAGATGTTCAGAAGGATGAATACTGTAAATCAAAATGTCATCAAAATATACCACTACAAACTTTCCGATAAAAGGTCTCAAAATATGATTCATTGTTCGCATAAAAGTACTTGGAGCATTAGATAAACCAAAGGGCATAACTAGCCATTCATACAACCCTTCTTTGGTTTTAAAAGCAGTTTTTCATTCATCTCCAGACCTTATTCTTATTTGATGGTACCCACTTCTCAAATCAATTTTGGAAAAAATTTTGGCACCACTTAACATGTCAAGCAAATCATCAAGCCTCGGTATGGGAAATCTGTATTTAATGGTTATCTTATTGATATCACGACTATCCACACACATACGCCAAGTTCCATCTTTTTTAGGAGTAAGCAAAGCAGGCACAGCACAAGGACTTAGACTTTCTTTTATTAAACCCTTTTCTAAAAGTTCAGTCACTTGCTTAGAAAGCTCTTTATGTTCATTTGGACTCATCCTGTAATGCGAAAGATTAGGCAATGTTGCTCCAGGAATTAAATCAATGTGATGTTGAATGTCTCTCATAGGAGGTAAGCCAGTTGGTAACTCGTCAAGTGTTAAGTCAGAAAATTCATTAAGCAACGGTTGCACTTCCTTAGGAATTTCAAGAGCCAAATCAGATTCTTTTCCAAGCACCAAATAAGCCACTTCAAATTGTTTCAAATCATTTGTGTTTAAAAGTAATTCAGGAGTGGATGAGTTTTCAGATTTTTCTCTTTTTGGGGGATCAGAAATATTTCTTTGAGGAAAGAGAGTGAATTTCTTATTGTTTTGAATCAATGTATAAGTATTCCTCTCGCCATTATGAATGGTTTTATTATCATATTGCCAAGGACGCCCCAAAAGTATATGACAAACTTCTAAAGGTACAACATCGCAAACAATTTGATCTTTATACGCTCCTCCAATTGTCAAATTAATGGTGCATTGTTTCGTTATAGGAACCTCACCTCCTTCCTTAAACCATGATATTTTGTAAGACTTGACAAGAGGTTTTGTTTTCAATTTGACCTTTTCAACCATGTGTTGTGACACAAAATTTCCTGAACTCCCACTATCAATCATTAAAGTGCAAATCTTCCCTTCAACCGTGCAAGTTGTTCTAAAAATGTTTCTTCTTAGCCACTTGTCGCCCTTTTCTTTTTGAGCAGTTAAAACTTGTCGAATTACTAACAAAGGTTCTCCCTCGTCTCCTTCCAAATCAAAATTTTCCATTTCAGCTTCATTATCAGATTCTGGTTCATTTTCTTCTTCTTCACTCTTATTTTCATTTTCTATCAAATTATTTCGAGGAGGATTATTTTTTCTGCAAGTAGACGACAAATGACCATAAAGACCACATTTGAAACAAGGTCCAATTAGTTTAGGTTGTTCAGTAGGTTTAGAACCCATTAGCCCTTTTCCATTATCCAGATTTTGACTTTCATAAGTTTTGATTTTTGTTCCCGACGTCCCAACAGAAGTTTGAGATTGGATTTTTACTCCACCAGTTTGTCGTCGCTTATATGTTTCAATAACTTTGCTACTTCCCCTTTGATGTTGTTTCTCAATTTTTAAAGCCATGCGATAAGCCTCATCAAGTTTAATGACATGATGCAAGTTTAATTGATCCTGGATTGCCCACTTAAGACCATTAAGATATCTTGTTACCGTTTTCTCTTCAGATTCATTTAAATCATTCCTAGCTTGCAACTTAAAAAAGTTTTCAGTGTATTCTTCCACAGTTTGAGTTCCTTGACGCAGATTATTAAATTCTTGAAAAATAGTTCTTGAGTGATCAGAAGGCAGGAATTTCTCTTTCATTTTTTCTTTCATTCTTTCCCAGTTTTGAATTTTTTCTTTTCCTCGTCTTACTCTATTGTTTTGCAAATTTTTCCACCATGTTAAAGCATGTCCTGTTAATTTTAAGCTTGCAAATTTAACTTTCCGATTTTCTGGTATTTCTTTCCACTCAAAAAATTGATCCATTTTTTCAACCCATTCGAGGAATTGTTCCGGTTGTAATTTTCCTTCAAAATTATGGACATCGATTTTAATCCCATGATCCCAGTTTCTTTGACGCCTATTTTGATTCCTAGGACCCTCATCTTCGCTCTCAGAAGACATGACATTTGGATTAACATTAGCTTGATTGACATTTAAATTCGCGATTGCTTCAGCCATAGTATTGATTTGTTGTTGCAAATTATTTAATTGTTGTAAGAGTTGTTGCAAATCCCCTTGATTATTAGCCATTAATTGAAAAGCAAAGACTCACAAAAAAAAGACAGATAACTTAGACAAAAGAACAAAGACTACCCAAGCAAAGAACTTGCTCTGATACCAAATTGATGTAAACTAATTAGAGAAGGCACAAAGAGAAATCTGTCAAGAGAAACAAATCTTACTTTTATAAAATTAAGACGTAACTTTGAGAACAAAATAAGATAAGAAGACAACTATCTTTAGAAAAGACAACTTCCAGCTATCAAAACAAAAGAAGACTAACAAAGAAAACAATATTTTTAACAAAAAAACTATCCTCAGAACATCCTTCAAGAGGACTCCTCACATGTACCGATTGTAGGAATAATATTTAGAATAAGGTTTAGATATGCAAACCAAGGGTCCACCACAGCTAGGGGGATTCAATGTCCTTTTGACTTCTCCAGCAAAATGTCACCAAACCGTCCACAAATTCACCAATCAGCCAACAACCTTGCTAAAACAGCCCACAACTTTTCTAAAACAGCCAACCAAAATCAGCCAACAACTTCGCCAACGGAACTAGAAGAAAGATACAGGTGGGGTGGAACTTGCGTAGAGAAGAAGGAGGTTAGAAGACCGAGAAGAAAGAGGAGAAGCTCGCAAGCTTTCCTAGGGGAGAAGGAGAATGGAAAAAGCTCTCAAGCTTTTCCAAAGAAAACCCTCAGGTTTTGTAAGCACTTAGCTCTCAAATATTCACCACCCTTTCTTCACAAAATACATCATATATATAGGCCAAAGAGGGGGAACATAACAGCCAAAGTTCCCAAGTTTCCAAGAAGAATTGAAGAGCCAAGAGACAATCTCGTTGAAGCCCAAGAGGCAGCATTAAAACATTCCAGAGAACAAGCCACGGTTCCAGCCAGAAAATCACAGACCGAGGAATCAGCACAGGAAGCCAGGCGGCAGTAAATGCTCGGTCAACAGAGGGAATGCCAAGGCGCCAAAGACAGCACCCGAAGAGGCAATTCACTCCCCAAAGCAGCCAGCCGAGAGAGGCTTTTCCAGAGGAGAAAAAGAAGGCTGCAGCAACTCAACTTCAAGGGGAATGTGAAAGAACAAATTCCACCCACCAAATCTAGTTTCCAACCTTAAATTTTATAGCAAGACATCAGCTCATAATGAGCTACTTCTCCACTAGAAATTAATGAGCTTGGCACAACTAAAGTTTAATTTCTTAAGCTCAAACCGAAACAACCATAGTTCTCATGAAACCAGCAGCCAACAAAGGACAAATGAATCCCCCCAAGCCGGCAAATCCAAGGAAACAAAATCCAAACCTCTTCCTACCATGATCATTGGATTTTCCACCATCATAGGATAGCATAAAAACAAAAAAATAGAAAATATAACAAATATAGTTCATAACAAAATTAAGCAGAAAAATCTAAATGCATCACATTATAAATAAAAAGGCTATTAATTTGGGGACTAGAAATATTAGAAGAAGAAAAAGAAAGAGAAGAGAGAAATGAACTTTATATAGGGAAAAGAACTCATGAGCATATTAGTCAACAATAGACTGTATTTGATATTTTATATTTTGTAAGAGATTATTATGCATTTTGATTTCAAGGGTTGGGTAATTTCTTTCATGTTATTATTTCTTTCAGATTTATTTTGTTTATAGTAGTCATATTGCTTTGGTGTATGCTATTTGAATTCATATAATGAAATAAATATTTAATTTGCTTTCTACTATTTACTTTGATATATTTGGTTGTATTATTGGTTCATCTATTTTTTCTTCTTGTGAGTACAAAACTGACTTTTTATTCCTTTGCCACGTCCTGTGTTGTCGGGTGTACCATCTTCCTGATCCGGGGTGTGACAGAAGGGTTACGTTGTATAGGAGTATAGTTAGGTTTAATCTGCTTAACTTTGCTACCTCCTTTGGCAACAAGAAACTCTTATGTAGCTGTGCACGGGTAACCAGGATGAAGTCTTTATTGGGAGAATGGGTAATACCTCATGTTGTGTTACGATTGACAATCTGGGCCTGTATCCTAAGAGCGTATGATCACAGCCAGAAGTGTTGATTCATTCTTTCCATTCCTGTTGTCCAAAAGACTACCTTATTGACATGCAGGTTGAGGAAACTTCATGGCAGTGCTTTGTGGGATTTAAAGAAAATTACATCTTATTAACTTGGAACAATTATTCCTGAGGAAAACAATATTTAATTATAAGATTTATAAGCCTATCATAATATGCAAATCTTATCAACATACCTTGGTATTATGGTCACAATCTAGCCTTTTTCTCTTCAAATGAGGTGCTGCTGTGTCTACATTATCAGAGCTAATGAAAGAAAAAAAAGAAAAAAAAAAGAGGTGCTGCTGTGTCTCAAATTCTAACTTGACATGTTTTACAGACATATATAATAGGACTAGTTTTTACGTGTTCCTTCTTTTTCCAAGTCTATACTCAGGGAGTAATTATGATGGATTATGTTAATCATCAGTGGTTTTTGGATGAAATAATGATGTAGCTTCCTTAATTTGCAGGTTATAAGATTATCAGGGGCAACTCAAGATTTACCTAGATCCATCATTTGCAATGTTCATGGTGTCAACCCCAGGTTTCTTGAGATTGGCATGGCAAAGCACTGGCAGCAGCAAAGAGGTGAGCCAGCCTTTACCAAAGGCGCTTACTATATTGGGAAGATGGTCTGGAGCAAAGGTTACAAGGAGTTACTTCAATTGCTCTCCAAGTACCAAAATGAATTATCTGATCTTCAAGTTGATTTATTTGGGAGTGGAGAAGATTCTGAACAAGTTAAAGAATCAGCAAAAAAGTTAAATCTCACAATAAATATTCATCCTGGTCGCGATCACGCTGACCCATTATTTCACAAGTAACACCACATATCCTGTGCTAATGCAATTTTTATCAAATCTCATCATGTTCCTCTCATTAACTCGGGAAATTATTAGGTGCAGACACCGAATGTAGAGATGCAACCGGATTACTGGATGCACTGCGTACGCTCTGCTTACACTCTGCGTATTTGTAAATAAACAGCAAATCCTCACAACTAAATATTTGTTGCTTATTTAATTCGTATCTACAAATATGCAATATATATGTAATAAATACGTAGAGCGTAGGCAGAGCTTAAGCATAGGATATGCAGTAATCCGGAAGATCCTCTCCATTCGGACTCCGCACAGAATAATTTCCCCATTAACTCAAGTTCATTTTATGCAAACTTGTAACTTCTTGTTGAACTGTTCTTCATCATTGCCCTGCGACAATTGATTTTGATTCTCTCTTGCAGCTACAAAGTGTTCATAAATCCCAGCACAACCGATGTAGTTTGTACAACAACAGCAGAAGCATTAGCAATGGGTAAATTAGTCATCTGTGCCAATCATCCTTCAAATGACTTCTTCAAACAATTTCCTAACTGCTATACCTACAATAGTGGCAAAGAATTTGTGAAATTGACTCTCAAAGCTCTCTCCGAAGAGCCTTCACCAGTGTCAGACGAGCTCAGGGGCAAGCTCTCTTGGGAAGCTGCCACGGAAAGATTCGTGAAGGTTGCTGAGCTTAATTGGAATATTTCTGAGGAGTTTGTTCCTTCGACTTCGAAGCCTTTCATGTCTCTTTCTTCGCAGGAGTTGACAAAGGGTGTGGAGGAAGCTTCTGCAATTTTACACAACACTGTTTCTGGAATAGAGGTGGCGCGCCGGGCCTTCGGTGCAATTCCCAAGACTTTGCGACCTGATGAACAGATGTGTAAGGAGCTCGGGCTAGCTGAATCTTGAAAGAGAACAGTTTCAGTGACACTTGACATTGTTGTTTCTCACTCTGTTACTGTGGCAAAAGTAAGCAGATGCGTGGATATTAGGTTGACGTCAATTTTACATGATCCATCGCTGTAATTACCAAAACTTCATATCACTGTACCGCAATAATGTTTATTATTTGTTGTAAATTTTTGTCACATCATATAATTTCATAGCTTTAGGTCTGTACTGTTGTAGCAGATTGCACTGAAGTTCAATCATTGTGACTGATTTGTATAAATTAAATGTCATTATGCTGAAAAAAAATATTTTGTGGAGTCCGAACAGAAATAACTGATTGTATATTCACTAAGTATTTGTTTAATTTACAATAATGAGCAAATATTCTGTGAATGAGTAATAAATTAATAAATACTCAATAAATATTTATAAAATATTCAATAATATAAATATATAATAAATGTTCAATAAATACACAATAAATCAGGATGTTTCTTCGTTTCTGAAATTTGCACGTAATAATTTCTTCATTATGTTGTATCTTTTAAGGTTTCTTAATCTATCATCAGTCCAAATAGCATTGTTTTCTTTTTTATTAATTTTTTTATTTTTATTTTTAAAATACTGTTGTTTCCACTTTCCGGAGCTGGTCCTGTGCATATCAAATTGGATATGCCTGATGCCTATCTAGTCCTTCATCGAAGCTTAATTTAATGTTACTTTTTATTAGAATTAGGGTCTATTTAAGTTGAGTTCATCATTTTATAAAGATTATTATGAAGTTGTTGCGAGAAAAATAAATTTTTTAAATTATTATGAATATTATAAATATACTTTCTAACAAAATGAATAGCTATTTTATTAAAGATCACATATGAGCAACATAAAATGTAAAAAATAATAATAAAAAAAAACAGCTTAAATGATAATGCTTTGTGGAACTTATTTTTTGGCCTCCCGTCACCTGACCCAATCATTTGCCTGAATCTCCTCCCGCCATTCTTGCACGGACGGCATGGCCCGAGGCAAGCAATCCTACTTTGCCCCAGTCCAGGATTTGAGAATGTTGAAGGCGCATATGGCTTCAAATGGTGAAGGCGAACCTGGTTCGCCGGCGCGAACTTACGAGGAAGCTCTCAATTGCTTGTCGTCTTTGATTACTCGACGCACCAGAGCCGATGGGGCAAACAAGGGCGACCACTTTGATCTGATGTTCGAATACTTGAAGGTACAGTATGTTTGCATTTATTCCTATTTGGTGCTATGATGCTGATATCGTTTTGGTTTGAACTGAATTGAGTTGGATGGGTGGCAGATTTTGGAGCTGGAAGATTCTATGTCACGTTTGAAGGTTATCCAAGTCGCTGGAACTAAAGGGAAGGTGGAAGAATTTAAATCATTTTGAAAGGATTTAGTGCTGTCGTATTGGTTTTGTAAGAAAATTTATCTTAGTTCTTTGCTTGGATTGAATTTTGTTAGGGTTCGACATGTGCATTCACGGAGTCCATTTTGCGGAACTGTGGATTTCACACTGGCCTCTTCACCTCTCCTCACTTGATTGATGTTCGGGAGCGCTTCCGATTAGATGGGTTAGTATTTGGATTTTAATTTGTGCATTTTTGTATGCTGTAAACTTTTTCGATTTGACCATTAGCCGATCTACTTGTTTTAAAGTTTTTTTTTTCTCCGTATATCTAATTAAGTGGCCGGTATTTCTTTACTTAGTATTTAGGACCGATGAGGCGATGATTAAGACCAGTTAATTTGTAGAGGACGTTAGAATTGAGTTCCTGAGCCAGTACAGCGTTTGTTTACATTGAACTCTATTTTTGAATTCAGTTCAGATATTTCTTTTGTTGATTAAAAAACGCAATAGTTTCCCCAGAATGGAAAGCAATCAAAGCATTAACCAATTTACTTAGGCTCGTTATCTGTCAAACTATGAAGTAATTTCTGTAATAGAGTTTTCATTTTTAACTTACCAACTAGTTCATATTTCCTTGCAAAATTATTTGGCCTGTAGTGATCTAGTCATCATTAAGGGTCCACTGGTGTATTTCTTGTTATCTATCATTCTTTACGGTAATATTCCTTTGTCAATAATAAAGGACGAGAGATTCTCTGAAATGAATTTTTTAACGATGTTCAGCTGCTTTGCAAAATTATTTGTGAGTTTGTTTTTTGTTGCCATACCCCAAGTTCAGAAGATAGCACATCTTAACAAATGGAGGTCTGATAAAGGGGATTAATCTCAATGAGACAAAAAAAAAAAAAGTTAAAGTAATGTAGTTTTATATTCAAGGGAAAAAATGATTCATAAATAACATATGCAAGAAAAATTTTAAATCATAAATATATGAAATAAAATTTTATTTAATCAATAGAATTTTAATATTCCTTCATTAAAAAAAAAAAACCATCAACTATTGGAAATAAAATAACAAACTATAAATGCAACAGTTAACTTAGAAGCGTCTAAACAGGAAACTACAACTTAAGACAGATACTATATCATCAGAATACATAGTGCTAAAAATTTGTGCTTGTTTTGAGGATCCACCAATCAACGTGGTAGAATCTGCTAAGGAAAAAATTAACTAAAATGTGTTTTCCATCCAAACTCATCAGATAGCTTCTATTTATTAAAGTTTAAACAACAAGGCACACTATGTTAACATGAACAATAAAATAGGCACAATTGACAATGCAATATCAGTATAACTAATGTTGTCGTAGCATTCGGTTAGAATAATATTACATGATAGGGATGGCAAAAAATGGTGATTATTTTATCACCAAATATGTTTTGTTGAACCTTTAGGTATGTTGATGCAGGACTACTTAGATGCAATGTTATGAGTTTCACTTAGGCTTTGCACAACTCGTTGATTAGAATAAGTTCGGATTAAAATTACTAGCAATTATCCACGGCGAGTCAAACAAAGAGGAAGTTAATATTGCATAGGCTAAATTACATGCGCCAAATTTTGAACATTCAAGAATAATTAAGAAAATAACATCAACACAGAATAATGGTTTCCAACGTAATCCCTAATCTAACAATGAGATCTAGGATGCATAGGAAGCGTACTCAATTCCTATGATTTACTAAGCTTTGGCAAGAGCATTCGGAGTAGGCTTTAGCGAGTACAATCTTAACCAAACGAGAATTTAGAGTTAGAAGAATTTGAAGACAAGTAGAGAGACAAAGAAACCTTTCGTTAAGAAGACTTTGAAATCCTCCACTCAAGTCCTTCGAAATGCTCTTCAATGGCTTCCGTCAATTGGAACAAAATACGATCTACGTATTCTTCGATTGTATGATCGATCTCCGGGTTCACGTCGAAGAATGTAGAACGGAATATGTCGGTGTAGCCGTCAACGTCCCACGTCAATCCGTATTCAGTTTCCGGATCCGCCATTCATGGGTGCTAAAGAGCACTTTTCTTCTTTGTCTTGCTAGGATCCTTGAAATGAGTGGGGAGAAAGAAGTTTCTCCTTGAAGATGAAGGATGAGAGCTATCAACCAAAAATCTGAAATAAATTTCAGATTTTTTTGGATGGGTGAGAGAGTTAATTGAGAGAGGGGAGATAGAGATGGAGAGAGGGACGGCTAGGGAGAAGGGGGCGGCGGGATGAGTTAGGGAAGGGATTTGAATTCCCTAAATTAATTCCCTTAATTTGGGGAATCAATTAGAAGAATTATTGGCAAGAGGAATTTCGGTCATGAAGGCTTGGAGGTGTTTTTGAATTATTTCCTAAATGAGAGGTGAGTTTAGGAAATAATTTAAAAGAGATTTAATGGGATAGGGAGAGGGGGCCGGCGGCATGCATGGGTGAGGGGGAAATTAATGAGAGCAATTAAGATCTCCTAATTTGGCTTTAGGCTTTAGGAAAGTATTGGCTTTAGGCTTTAGGAAAGTATTTAGTCAAATCCAATTTGAATTAGAATTTGAAAATATATATGAATTAAAACTTTCCTAAAATAGACAACTTAAATTAGGAAAGATTTTGAAATTCAAACTTGATTGATTTTGAATTTCAGAATTTTCCCAAGTAGTCCTCAACCCAATTAGGAAACTCAAAGAGGAAGGGAAGTGGGTGTGGCCGGCGGCTAGAGAAGATTCCGAGTAAGGTGGCCGGCGGTTTGTGGGGATGAGGGTGGCAGGTTTTCGGGTAAGGGGAAAACCGTGGGTTTTGGGAGGAGAGGTGGTCGGGCGGGGTGGAGAAACCGGCGGCAAGGTGTAGGATGAAAAGGCTCGACGAGGGGAAGTGAGAATACAAAAATAAAGAAAACCACGAACCCGGCCGTCTCCAAGGTTGGTGGGTGATGCGCCAATCTTCCTCTCCAAGGGTTCTCTCCAAAGTTCTCTCCAAGAACTCTCAAACGCTCTCAAGCACAAGTGTAGGCAAATTTCTTCATAATCATTCATTAACCATAATAGAATAAAATGGGGCTTTAAATAGCCTCCTACAACATGACTCAAAACAAAAGACACAAACGCCCTTTGGGCTTACATACGATAACTCCCATGAGAGGGGTACTACGGGAAAGAAAACACATTAGCAACTAAATAAAAAATACAACGACTCTAAATGCCACATAAGCAAACAACAAGCTACATGAAAATAAAATACATCAACGACTCAAAAATATAAAGACTCGATCGTGGCCGTAGATCGTCGGCCACGTCTCTGATAAACTCTCCATGATGATCCGATGTCCCCATCATATGTTCTAGATAGCACTAAGAAGAAAACAGACTGTAATGAGAGATTAAATTCATTGTAAAGGTTCAACTTAAACACAATATATGATAAGAAAAGAAGAAGATAAAGTCATGTCATCACCCCAGCATTCTTGCTAATGTAATGGTTCATAGAGGAACTTTATGAGCTTTGAAAGAAATATCCTAGAAGCCATTAACCTCGAACCATGCTTTGAAGGCCTGAGGTAAGGATGAAAGGGGAGAATCCTTGGAGAAGGCTGTGGAAGGTACAGCAAAACAACTTTTCTCTTGCATTAAAGTTGGTAGAAGAGCAAATTTTTACTTAAATGATGGATAGGTGTGCGACCCTACTTTTAACATCTAATTAGTCTCAATTAAGGGGTATTTGTAGCAATTTTAAGAGTACTAATTTGTAGCTTAGTGCTTATTATGCCTAATGGATATAACATGGCTGTGATTAGTAGATCTCATAAGAAGCAATGGGCATTGAGTGTGTCAATGTATGAAGCATTGCTGCACTCAGAGCTTTGGTTAGGTTGCAAAGTGTGACAATGTAGTTGAGCTGGTGGGCAATTGATGGTTTTGATCTCTTAGAAAATAAATGTGCGGCATAAGACTTCTAATCGTGGTTCGCTAGTGTTGCTACACAATAAATTTGGGTGCTCATCACATGGTGTGGCATAATGCGATGATTTTAGGTGGATCTTCAATAAATGATTGTTGGAACCTGAGCTAGTAGTAGGCTTAGGAAGATTCATGATTTTGTGTGGTATAGGACTCTTGAACGTGGTTCACTAGTTTTGCTCTACAATAATATGGGTGTTCATCCTATGGTGTGGAATATTTGATGAATTTGGTGGGATCTTCAATAAATAATATTTGGAATTTGAGCCAATGGAAGGCTCAAGAAGATTCATACTTTTGGAGAGTTGTTGGATGAAGTGGAGGTTGCCGAGACCATTGGGAGTTTTTCTCAATAAGCGTTCCTAGAAGGCTTTTTAAAGGATACCCCTGTCGGGACGTAATGAGAGGGCCCTTCATAACATATCTTTGAAAAATATTCTTGCTAATATGGCATAAGCAAGCTAGTGATAGTTTAAATAAATCATAATTTTAGTGATCAGAAGGATGATAAAGGTTTGAATGAAATATTTAGGTGATCTTTTAGATTTACATATTTATATGAGGTTACTATTGGTAGTTTCATCCATCGCATGCTATGGTGCATGCGTGCGGGAGTGAACATGATGGCGAACTCAAATAAAGAAGCATGCACTTATTTTCTGACAATTGAAAGTTAAACCTCAGTGTGCAAAGTGGGAATCCAAAGCTCAATTGAGATCCAAAAGGACACACTAGATGTTGACCAACCCGAAGATCTTAAATAATAAGAGCTCTCATTTGCCCTAGGTAACTAATTTGTGGCTTAATAATGATTTGATGATAACAAATTTTATGTTGTATTATCTACTTATTCAATAAATATGTTCTTTCAAGTTAATAATTTACTATCAATTATGGTGATGGTGACTGTTCATCAGGCTAATTTGGAGTATTTGTTATTTGTAGTATGAGCTCAAGATATACAATTCAAGAAAACTTGAGCGCAAGTTAGAGATTTAATGTTAATTTTCTTATAGTGTATTTAAAAATTTTCAATGTAAATTGATTGGGTAAATTTAATGATAATATGATTCATATTCTTTAATTATGGTTTTCTATGTTGTTAAGTTTTAATTGATTCTATATATCTCAATCAATTCATTAAATTTACTTAATTATTTTATAGTTAATTAGATCTTCATATTGATAATTATATAAATTTATTATACTTCATAAATTCGACTAATTTTGATTCCATTGAATTCATTGAGTTATTAGATATAATTTCATGTATAATATGTTATAGTTTGCATTTAAAATGATTCAGTTATTATATATATTAAATAGTTTTTAAAATTATATTCATTGTCGCTCCTAGAACATGCTAAAATAGAGTGTGTTAGTAGCACAACCTCATCTGGCGATGACATGCTCAATCCATCCGGTATTGTCCAACTTGATTAGCTGTTGTAGGAGATTTTGCGAGCTGTTTGGGCTCTTTTAGAAAGTTTTTAGTATTACTTTTAAGCTTATTTGTATATTATTTTAAGATAATATCTTAATTTATAATTACCTTATTTATTTAAGAAAAAATAGAATGAATGTATGATTTCAAATTTTTCGAAATGTCAGGCTAACTAAAAGGGTTTAAAGGAGAAAAATTAAGTGTTCATTGAGAATAATATCCTTGAAAACTTTATTTTGTTAACATTTTTTCTCAATCTCTTTAAGCATATTTTAGTTTGCCCTTGTATATTTGATAATAATTTTGCAAGAGATTGCGTTACTTCTAAATAAGTTGGTAATTTTCTCTGTTCATCACTAAAGTTCAATAGAACTTGGCTAGGAATTTTATGATCATTGTATGTGCCAAGTTTAGAGAGACTTCAAGAAGCTTTGGTCATAAAACTTATAGTGGGTGCTCTGGTTGAAACAAGAAGTGGTTGCTCTCTTCCTTGAAAAAGCATTGTTTAAAGGTTTATTTATCTACTCGAGGATTGAAGAAGTTTGGCTTATGGTTGTAGGTCCTATGGTGGAATCTTAAGCAGGGGAAGGCTGAGGTGTAGATTTAGGCTGAGTGGGTGCCAAACTATATAAAAATCGTGTCCATTGTTGTATAGCTTTGATTCTCTTTCTTATATATTTAATTAATTGTTTTTTTTTAATGCCTATGTGGTGATTCATGTGTTTTGTGCATCTTATTCTAATGCAGTTAGTTAACATTTTCTTTACTTAAAAAAAAATTCTCTCGGAAGCATAAAATTTTTTCATCCGCCATTATCTATTTTTTGGGACACGTGTGGTTAGTATTTGTTGAATCAAGATTTTTAAGCTTTTATGGCGAAGTAAATTTGTAATATTAAGCTTAATACTAATATTGTTCACAAGCTTTCTTTACTTTATACACGTACAAGTTAGTTCACTTATGTTGTGTGTTTGATTTGATTGTTTAATTATTATTTTTCATTTGATTGATTATGAGGGGTTTAAATTGATAAGAATTTTGAAAAAAGATCAAAAGTGCCTATGCAATCCTAATTTTCCCCCTCTTTTGTTATGCCTAGACTCTCCATCAATAGCATACACATGTAATTTGTTGTTAAATTACAATAGTCAACTAATGTTGTTACACCGTAGATAATCATAACTAGATCATAATTAATCTAAATTAATTTTTATTATTATTTAAAGTTAAACCTATAATTATAAACTTTATTGTATAATCTACCTCCAAATATATGTTATCAAAACCCGTATGAACATTACAAGGAATTAACATATCTATCCATAATGAAAAGAAAGGGAGAACGGCTCAAGCAACGTAGGACCAAAGAGAACACAATGAAGTTTCTGAAGAGAACATATATGAACAATAAATTAATTGCAATGAGGCTGAAGGAAGAAGTCAGAAAAGATGGAGACACGAATGACTAACCCTATACCATACCTTGTCACATAAGCAAGAGCTCAATGAGAAAAGAGTTGTTCTTTACAAACTCGGGAGGAGCAGAGAAATAAAAGAGCAACAAGGCCAGCATTTTCACTAATGAGGAAGAAGATCACGATGGAAAGATCACAACAATGGGATAAAAGGAGAGTGCAGAGTCATAAAACCTGTGTCAGCTGAGGCACCAACGAAGATAATGGATAGAGCATAGTGTTTCTAATAGCAGAGGGAGGGAGGGCAAAATCTGTGCAGGGAAACGCTGTCTGCTAGCAGTTTGTGTGAGACAAGGTAGGCCAGACTGGGTTGTTTACATTTTAGTGAAAAATAAATGAGTTTTTTTTTTCTTAGAATAAAAGAATACGGTCACCAAAATCATAGTCCTTTATGAAAAAAGTTACAATTATCTCTTTTTAGGCCTCCAACGAGACTTCTCGTTTTGATTGATTCTCTTAGAGTACTTTAAAAAATGGAATAGATCAACGACAAACTGGTTCCATATTAGAATTTTTTTTTCTTTTTATCTAGAGGGTCATTTATTGATCTTATTATCATGAAGTACATTTTTTGTTCTTACATCAGTGCATGAATATCACAGAACGGATATTTCCGAGGAGAAATTTACAGCATACTTCTGGTGGTGTTGGGATATATTACAGGTAATTTTATTTGTTTTGCTTTCAATAAACTTTTTGACATATTCTTTCCATGCCACGTCTTGTTATGGATTTTGCATCATTATCAAGCATCTTGTTCTTTTGAGGTTTTTAAGCATGTTGAAGGCTTCCTATTTAAGTTCAATTGAAGGCTTCCTATTGAAGAGTATCTACCATGCATAACAATCGATATCATTCATTTTTATATGCTAAGTTAGTCCTCATTGTTCTTTTCTAAGTTATTCCACAATTCTTTTCGGTTTGTTTATCTTGTAGTTTGTTTGTGGATAACACATTTTACGCTCTATCTAATGTTAAAAAACCTATCGCATCCCTGAGAACGTATTGCTTTATTGCAAGAGATATTTTATAACTGCCTTCTTCTCTGCTGTGCAGGAGAAAATCAATGATGATGTGCCGATACCAACTTATTTCCGCTTCCTTGCACTGCTTGCATTCAAGATTTTTGTGGCAGAAAACGTAAGTTCTACATAGAATGCTTATGCAAGTAATGTTGGAGGTGAACATAGAAGATTGCTTCAACACTTGTGCACATCTTCGGATCTTGCTCCTTTGTTCATCTATATATTTTGGTCAATTTTTATATTTTCTACGTAGAAAACATGTAAAAGGCCTTTGCCCTTAATGAAGAATTTTATTTAGCAAAGATATAATTAATGCTTTGCCTTTGTCTTGAATGCTGAATTTTGTTTCAATGCGTGGATTGCCAAATGTTATGGATCAGGGTCTATATTATGGATTATCTTGCATTTAAATTGCAGGTGGATGTTGCCATTGTGGAGGTTGGTTTAGGTGGGAAATTTGATGCAACTAATGTGGTATGGGATTACGGATTATGTTATCCAGAAACACTGGAACTTTGTGATTTATGGTGATTCATGATAATGGACGTACTTTTATTCTCACATGCATTTTTTTTTATAATATTATCAGTTTTTTGAAGCTACTAATCTGTAGTATGATTGAATGATTAATTATTTAATCATTTGGGCATTAGAAAAAGAAATGTTGACTTCAATAGCTTTATTCAGATTCGAACACCTATTGTGTGTGGGATTTGTTCTCTTGGATATGATCATATGGAAATACTTGGTAAGCTGTAGTTCCAGATATCTATTATTCATTGATATCATGAAGATGGGAATTATTTATCTTATTTTGCTCTTTTATGGGGTCTGAACACATACATTAAATAGTTATATTGGTGTAAGATCACCTCATTTGTTGTTATGCCATGTTATTATTTAAGCAATTTTACAAATGGCTAAAAGTAATGTACAAGACTGATCTATGATTATAGTTAAACTTTATGTCCAATTCATGATTAGCATGCCATGTTGTTTCATGTTCTTGAGTATTTTATGTTGTTTTTTTATTTATTTTTAATTTTTACTACCTTAATCAGAGTCCATACTGAAGTAGGTGTACCTTATATGTAGTTAGCTTTATTTACTTTGTCTATGAATTATGTTGATTCGCTTAAGGGCTCATTGATGCATAGAGCCACAGCGTTTACATTGTAGAAACAGCTGGAGACAGAAGTACTTGGATTAATCACCCGGCTAATAGTTTTATGCATAAAACCTTGCCATGCAGCTAATAGTTTGACATCTATACTAGATATGTCTTGTCTCATAATGGTTATCTTTTTTTTTTTAATTAATTATTTTTAATTTATAATTTTATTTGCTTTTGGTGAAGGAAAGCTTGTAGGACAAGCCAGTCCTAAAAGTTGCATTAAAAATAAAAGTTTTCAAGATTTAGTTACTGCAAAATATCATCAAACAGTAGATGAACAAAAAGGTAGGAGAACAAAATAAGCAAAAGTCAAAAGTCATTAAGAGACAACAATAACAATAAAAAGAAAAACCTTCAATGAAGCAGCATAAATTTGGCCAGGCAAGAATAAAGGTTCTTGAAATTGGTTGGCACCTCCAGGAATTCCATGCAGTTTTTAGCTTCTTAGCCTTTGACCAAGTATAGTTCAAAGATTTATTTAGATCATTCTCTAATCAAAACAAACCCATCTTGTTAGTGGTTGAACATTTTGTTTGTAGGCATCAACGACATTAAGCTAGCAAATTAGACGTAGTCATCATTATTGACAATGGCTGTTCGTTTTCACTGTCTATTAGTTATTTCTTCTATAAGCAGGCAATACTCTGGGAGAAATTGCAGGGGAGAAGGCTGGCATCTTTAAGGTGGTTAATGATGCAGTTAAATGCTGCAGAGATGTTATTTTTGTGCTACAACTAAATTGTGTCTCTCATCTCAAATGACTTTCTTGCTCTGCTTTTCCCCTTTTTTATTTATTGGCATAGCAAGGAGTTCCAGCTTACACTGTGTCCCAACCTGAAGAAGCAATGTCTACTCTAAAGGCTAAAGCATCTCAATTAGGGGTAAGCGCAATTTTAACATATCCATATTTACTTTAGGTTAAGCTATCTTGTATATGGTTAAAACTCAAATTTTAGAGCAACTGTAGAATTCCTAGGCAACGGTATCTAATCTAATCCACTACAGATTTCTCTTCAAGTTGCATCACCATTGGACAGAGGTTTATTGGATGGCCAACAACTTGGACTTGATGGTGAGCATCAGTATATAAATGCAGGCCTCGCCATTTCCATGTCACGCAGCTGGCTGGAGAGAACTGGACATTCAGAAGGCATATTTACTCAAAACACTGTAAGCTTTATCTTAATGGATGAATTTTTGGCTTCAACATTGAGGAATTTAACAATAATGTTCGACATGGTAATAGAAGAGTCTACCAGAACAGTTTATAAGGGGACTTACGCTGTCCCGTTTACAAGGACGAGCACAAATAGTTCCCGATCCATATTTTAGTACCCAAAGCCCAACACTCGGTCCTGGTGGCTTGGTTTTTTATTTAGATGGAGCACACAGTCCAGAGAGTATGGTAGTGTGTGCAAGATGGTTTTCTAATGCTACCAAAGAAACTGCTCGGTATATATACCACCATGAGCAGCCTGAGAATAGTAGCAGTGCTAGACTGGTAAATCTCATTTTCTTTGATATTTCCATTACCTTGTCTAGATATTCATGCAATATTCTTCGTGGAGGGTTTTTATTTTGTTCAAAGTAAATTTGGCAATTTCTTTTTCTTTTTTATTATATGTTCCCTGGAAACCAGGTGCCGATACTTATATTCAACTGCATGTCAGTCAGAGATCCTCAACTGTTGCTTGCACCACTCATGTCTACTTGTTCATACAATGGTAAATTCTATTTCTTCTTGATATTTGAAGAACACCACTTCAACTCGTGCAAGTAGAATTCTGTTGTTCAATTACAAACACCCTCCTGATCTTTCTCCCATTAACTGTGAGGCCTGCTAAATGGGCACCTCTACGTTGGAACCTACTACCAGTTCTATTGTTACCATGCTACTATGTGATAAGTTGAACTCTAGCACCATCCCTTGTATTTTGTTCTCTATCATTTAATGCCTCAATATTTTATTTTCTTGTAATTGACTTTAATGATTCACTTTCATTATTGCCATTCAAACTTTTTTCTTTTCTTTGATTTGTTATTCCTTATTTTGTTATTGTCATGGTTTGAAGTTGTCGGTATTTTTGACTTGTATGACTAATCTTTTGCCTTACAGATAAGTAACTAAATTTCCTTTTTGATTAATTTACTTTATAATTTGGGTTGGGATGTGAGATCTGAATGTTCATTGGATGCACTTAAAATTAGATAAACAAGGGTTGCTTAAAGTGTTTATAAGGAATTGCAGTACTGGTAGACTAAACATAATATGATGAATGGTTGAGCAAAAATACTTAGTAAAAGTAGAGCTAAAACAGTTTGCAAATCTCGACAGGAGTTAGTTGAGAAGAGGGATTCATATAACCAACGTAAGTGGATAAGCCTAAGGATGATGACTGCGTGTTTTAAGTGCTTATGGATAGTAGCTACAAAAGACAATGCATAGTATTGTGCTTTTTTCAGAAAGCATGGATGAGTTACTGCAAAGGTGAAAAAAAAGGGCTTATGAAGGAGATGGTCAGTTTACCATATACAGTTATTACATGCCTACTCAAAAATAAGCCAACCCTGCTCAACTATGCATTGTCTTTTATACAGTTATTACATTTTTTTTTCCTTTTTTGATGAGGGTTAGCCTAGCAAGCCAACCCTGCTCAACTATCTTTGCATAGTACCATGTCATCTATGCACTTTCATCTTTTGTTGTATTAGTTGTTTTTATTGGATATACTCAACAAGTACTTTGAGAATATTTTATTTCTATGATAATCCAATCAAAGGGTGAGCCTCAATTATAGTTGGGTTCTCTCATTGTGAGGAGGTCTCAGGTATGCATTACAGAAGTAATCTTTCAAAATGTAAAGATGAACCTGTGTATTCTAATCTTTTCTCCGACCCTATATTAATAAGAGCTTCATGCGTTAGATTGTACCCCGCCGGTAATATTTAAAAAAATAATAATGGTTATATGTGGGTGTGGGCTCCGAAAATTCTGCCCCGGCCTCCCCGCTTTTCTTTTTATTCGGCGAGGGGAGTTTTAACGAACTAAGTTCCGAGGTAAATTTTGGAAGGCAGATAGGTTTGTAGATAAGACACTACCCAGAGATTTCGCCCTCATTTTGTGAGGACTTTATGATCTGAGTTCTGGTTTCCTATAGGCGCAAGCCCCATAGTTAATTACCCCTCCCGATCACGAGAGAGAACTTTCGATTAAGGCTAGTCATCGATCAGATACGTAGAGAATACGTGTTATCTGGCATATAGCAGCAGCATGGGTTTAGGATGTTGGAAAATTAGAGAATTTGAGAATTCAGAGGATTTGATATTTAAAATTGAAAATTTCACAATCTTGCACTTAAAGCGGGTGGTGGGAGAATGAATGATGGATCCAATCAAGATCCCATGGTTCCGTCGTCCCGGGCCATCATGATCCCTGGTTTACTTAGTCAGAGGAGGTAGTCGACCCAACTTGACAGAAGGATCCTTGTCGGCAGCCATGGGTTGCTTCATCCAAGGGGACCTTATAGACTTGGGATGGGTATTTGCCTAAGGGGACAAATTTGAATCCACCTTAGCTAACAGAGGGCTTTGTGCCCTATCGATCATATCCTATTGATTCATATCTCAAGGATTTGATGCCACTAAGGAGCGTATTGGCTCTGGCCATAACCGCTATCTGTGGTGCCATTTGGCGGCAAAACCACTCGGTTCAGAGGGCCCCGGGTCATAACCGTTTATCCTGCGGTGCCATTTGGCGGCAAAACCGCCGGTTAAAGGACACGTACCACGTCCTTATTGGCAGGAAATTGGTTGAGAATGGATACTAGTGATATTTTCGACTAGGCATTTGACTCTATGTGAGCTTAAGTAAATTTTTATTTGTCCACCCCATCAAACTGTTGCGGAGGGTGGATGGATTTTGCTTTAAGTATTGATGGATTTATTTCAATTTTAAATATTTTTGGATTTTGATGATTTTGGGAGTTTTGGATTTAGACTTTGTGGAGTTTTGGATTTTTGCATTTTTATGGGTATTTTGGGTGGAGCTTTGGAATATTTGTGAATGGACTTTTGGGAGGCATTTGAAAATTATTTGTGAACCCCTCCGGTTAAGATAAACATTCAACACGGCCATCATCGGGATGTTTGGGGTTGTTTCTATTGACTAAACCCTGTCAACCCTATCAATTTGTTGATAGGGGATCGGATTTTTCGTAGGCTTTGTACATTTGTTCATGAATTTTCTTTGTTGATGGCATTGAAGGCCTGATATGAATGTACAAAATAAACATTCCGGTTAATTTCATGACCGCATATTTATCCGAGAGTTTGAACCCTGTCTACTCCTATTTATCTGCTTAGGAGGATCGGGTTTTGTAAAGTACGTGCCTTTTATTTAGTGAATTCTTTTGATTGTAGGCCTAATATGAATGTATTGAAACAAATACATCGGTCTCCACAATCATGTATTTGTTTGAAGGTTTGAACCCTGTCGACTTCTATTGATATGTATAGAAGGATCAGGTTCGAACTATAGTTCACTTACCGACCCGCGCAGCATCCCTAGGCGCCACGTGCGCACCAATAACATGCTCGCCGGAGCCCATGCTGGTGATTTTTATATACCCCTTTAGTGTACCTATGCATATACAATTTATGGTGCACGTGCAGGGGTATTTTGAAAGTATTTGTAGACGCCTTCTGTCCGCTAGTACGAGTGTTGCGGATTCGGTGGCGTTGCGTAGCAGCTTCTGATAGACTTGTTCGCTGCTTTGTACAGGTAGACTATCGTGCATTATTTGTTGCTTTTCGCAGGTCGATCGTAGTGCACTAACTAATCTCATGCTTTGGATTGTAGAAGCTCATAGGAGCTTGTATTCTTTATGCATTATGCTGTAATTTTAGTCTTTACAATACAGCCACTACTGCTGGAGGTAGATGTATTCATCCTAAGACTGAAGTTGACTACAGGATACTGCATTTACTGTAGTCTTTATGCATCTACCCATCAGTGGCATGTGGCACATACATCTGTCTTTGTGGAGAGATCGTATGTGTTGCTGATCTTTTGACACTACTCACAAGCATTTGTATTTTTCATTCGATGTGATTTCTTAAATATTGAGTTATTGCACCGGATGTGTGTCTCCCTTGAAAATAACTTGTTATTTGTGTGACGAACTTGTATCGTTGATATTTTCCTTCAATCAATCACATATCTCTTTCAATCTTCATTACTTGCAAACTTTGCTTGAATGTTTGCATATAGATATTAGTTGTTATAGCATTTATCACATCTCCTTATGACCATTGTAATTGTTTCAAGTCAATCAGTTGCATGAGTCTGCATTATCATTTGTTGGAAAATTTGTATGATCATCTGCTCTTGTATTGTTGCATTATCTTTGGTTTCCATTGATCAATGCCTGGCAAGTAGATCACGTGTCATTGATCCTTGTTGATGATTGCTTATGAATCAAATGATGATTGAATTCTTGAACATCATAAATGTTTCTATTCATTATAGCTCTTCTAATGTTGCTCACTAACATGTTACATCCCTTGTGCATGATCGTAAGTGAATACTTTGGCATTAGTTACAAGCAAACTATGAATCAGCATATTCATCAAGAGCCTTTCTAGTGAATCAATACATTCACTACAAGTAGATTAGGGATGAACTAGCTTTGATCTTATGAATCAATTGGTATGGTCCAAAAGCTTATATCATGAGTTTATAATCAAACCAAGTTCCTTAGTCTTCTTTTATTGCTTACGAATGAACTTCATTTGCAAATTTCTTACTTTGATGATTCAATATGCATGATAAGTCTAATATCATCACTTATCAACATCTTTATCCCAATTAAGATGATCTTTGCACATTAGAAATTATCATTCAAAAGTTCTATGTCAACGTTTTGAAAGGATTTACATATGGGTCCTTGCTTGCTTGCATGAGATTTGAATGACTCAAATCTTTCTTAGTCAAATTAGGATGATGGTATCTTAACATTTCATAGGAATTTTGGTTATCATTCCAAATAGAGTCCCTTTATGTTCAAATTCAACTTAGGCTCATGCTTATTGCATTTCCCTTTTAGATTCAAGTTAAGTCCCTTTGTAGTTACATTGTGCCACTTGCAAGTTCAAGTTCCAAATGCTTGCAAAATCAAGTTCACTTGAATGTTCAAATTGTTCGAGTCATGTTCTATGTCCCCTGCAGTCCAAGTCTTGTTCAAGCTTAATGTCCACAAGTTTGAGTTCAATGTCAAAGTTTACCTTGTTCATTTCAATTTTATTTGATTAAACTTGATTTAAGTTTGATTTTATGCTCAAGTTATGGTTCAAATCAAATTCCAAATTTGTTCAAGTTCTTGGATCCTCGATCCAAATTTCGGCAGCCTCCAGGCGTCTTCCCCGTTTAGGAAAAAAAAATCAAGAGGCCGCCTACCCGCCACGTCAATAAAGACGTGCACGGTTGGTGTTTGTGAGACACCGCGGCAGTATTTTTTATTTTTCTCCCACCACGCCAACAAAGGCGTGCATGGGGTTTTAAAAATAATTTTTATTGAAAAAGGGCAGTTTGCTTTCCCCCCGCTCGGGGGTACATATGAGTGACCCCGCCTCGCCGTAGGTGCCGCATCGGGGTCCCATCCCACCACGCGCACCAAAGGCGTGCTGGGACGGTTTTCCGGTCCGCCATGAACATTGAAATAGAGTTGAGTTTAGAAGAAATCGTGCCTTCACGAGGTTGTCGGTGTTGGTACGTGGATCAAGGGAGAGCTCGCTTACCTCGTCGTAGGTGTCGCACCGGGTTCCCTCCTACCACGCTCAACAAAGACGTGCATAGGTGGTCCGCTGGCCCGACACGCATGCCAAGGTAAGAGAGGATTTTTTATTAATAATTATAATTAATTAAAAGTCATTATAATTAATTATAAATAACTTTAATTAATTATAAATAATTAATATTAATTAATCTTTAATTTAAAATACTAATTAATCTTAATTATTTAATATTAACTTTAATTATTTCTTAAAATTAATTATAATTATTTGTAATAATTATAATTAATTTAATAAGTTCAGTTAATTATAATTAATTATAATTAATTAAAATAATTTTTTAATTAATACTAATTAAAATTAATTAATAATTATTATTAATTTTGATTAAAATTAATCAACATTAATTTTAATCAAAATTACATATGTTCTCTCCCTTTCCTACTTCTGCAGTTCGGCTGCTTTACTGGATTTGGCCGAAGTAGCGCGTGAAAGGGGAGAAAGTTACCTTCACAGCCAGCGAGCTCCCAGTTGCTTCTCCCGATCAAAATGGAGTAATTTCCGATCCTAAGGAAGGGAAAGTCGGAGATGGAGCTAAGCCGAGCGGCAATGGGAGAGAGGCGTCGGTTTGGCAAGGTAAGAGGTTTCTCTCTCTCTCTCTCTCTCTCTCTCTCTCTCTCTCTCTCTCTCTCTCTCTCTCTCTCTCTCTCTCTCGGCCGATGGGTACGGGAGGATCGGAAGAGGTGGAGTTCGGTAGAGGTGGAGCTTGAGGTCGGACAGAGAGGAGTATCGTGGGAGAGCAGCCGTGAGTTCGTGAGAGTGGAAGAGCAGCGATTGTGTAGAATCGGAGAGAGCCACCGAAGGCTTCATTCGCTCGGGTATTTAACGATGTCTGAGAGCAACGATCGAGGCCATTTGCGATTTTTGCAGGAGGTGATCGATTCGGCGCTGCTGCACAGTACCTCGGAGGAACTTCGACAGGATTTGCGGGATCCAGGCAACAGAGGTATGCGGGATTTCTGCTCTCCTCTTTTGGTCTTTACATGGAGGTCAACAGTGGGAGTATTAGCATTGTATTTTCTGATTCTCTAATGAGAATTCCTAAAGGCTTGGAGTGGTCATATTTAGTGATTGTTGTCATTGGTAGATGATTCTTATAATTTGAAATCTTCTACCTTTTTCCCCTGATTTGTTTGTCATTGAATAGAATGTTTATTCCAGATAAAGTAGTTTGAGTTTCAGGAAGCTTCTTTTGCAAGGATATACATGAAAGTACTTTGGAAGTTTTTTAAAGCTAATTAAAAAGAGGAGCTCAGCAAAAAGTGCTCACAAAAAAATGGTAGAAGAAAGCTAACAAAAAAGTGAAAAAAAGAGCTTCCAGAAAGGAAATGTTTAAGGATAGCTTGTATTGTAAATAACAATTTAAATAAACCTCTTAACTTAAACCTGGAGGCTTTCTTTGAATGAACGAATATTTAAATGCCATAGGAGTGTGATGCTTCTCCATCATTCCATTTAGACTTGATTATGATGATTTTGATGTCAATTTCATCATTATCAATGGTGTCTTCTTAGAAATGTTAAGTCTTTATCTCTAATTTGGCTTGTTGAGTTTGGTTTGTTGTATATATTGTTCTACTTGAGTTAGAGTTTAATAATAAAAAAAATTAGAATCATACATTTATACTCAATGTCAAAATCTCAATCATCCCTTGGCATTTGATCCCACGGTCAGGATGAATCCGTGAGAGGCTCACCTGGATCACGCCAATATCCTTCTATATTTGGGTAGCTGAATTAAGAAGGATTATATTGAGGCAATTATGTATCAATTAGAAGTTATTTATTTCTTTATTAAGACATCTTGTACAGATCTATAAATAGGGATAATTTTGTATAATAAGTAGAAGGTATTTTTACCCTTTTCAAATTCTATGAATTCTAACATGGTATCAGAGCCAACGGCCTTTATTGTCGATTGAAGAACGATCCTAGAATTGTCGGAGGAAAAGAAGAAGAAGAATAAATCGGAGCTGCCAGACGCTGCGGATGCTGCTCCGACTTGGACGAACGCAAGCAGACGGAGTCGAACAACCAGACATCGCCCGAAGTTGCCTACTATTCCGGACGAATGCAGCCTACCTTCAGCTTTTGATCCGGGACGGGATCTGACGGACCGACCGCTCCGCAAACATTAAACCCTGAAGCCTGAGGCTGAAGCCAGAAATCTCGATCTTTTGTGAAGAAGCTCAAGCCTTGCGGACGGACGAAGCCGTGCGGAACAATTAAAGCATTGTGAAGACAAAGCTTTCAAAAGGACGGAGTTGTGCCGACGAAGCCAAATACTCGACGGAATCTACAAGATAGTGCGGGAGTAAACACTCTCGTTTGTTCTTTTTTTTTTCGGATTCATTCGGGAAAAAGCCGCACGAAGCTCTTGGACGGGCGGACAATAGCAAGAAGTCTTAAATTAGATTTAAGATCTGATTAAGATCTAATATCAGCCTTTATTGTTGATCAAATCAACTTTTATTGCTACTATAAATACAACCTTCATTGCTGGAAATCCGAAGAATACAAAATCGGCCTTCATTGTTGGAATTCTGAGAAATACAGGTTCCCGCTACCGGCCTTCATTGCTAGAATTATGAGAAATACAGGTTCCCACTACCGACCTTCATTGCTGGAATTCTGAGGAATACAAGTTCCCACAACCGGCCTTAATTGTCGGAATTTTGAGGATAGTTTTTCATCATCGGCCTTCATTGCCGTCTATCTATTGTGGTTGATATCCTATCTATAACAAATGCAACTCTACCTCTGAGCGAGTAATTGCAAGCTGGTCTCCAGCTTGAGGGGGAGTGTCAAAATCTTAGCCATCCCTTGGCATTTGATCCCACGGTCAGGATGAGAATCCGTGGGAGGCTCACCTGAATCACGCCAATATCCTTCTATATTTGGTAGCTGAATTAGAAAGGATTATATTGAGGCAATTATGTATCAATTAGAAGTTATTTATTTCTTTATTAAGACATCTTGTATAGATCTATAAATGAGGATAATTTTGTATAATAAGTAGAAGGTATTTTTACCCTTCTCAAATTCTATGAATTCTAACACTCAATAGTAATCTCCTAATTATGCATATATTTTATTCCCATTGTGAGTTTAATATAAGCATCAGTTTATGAGGCTCCTTGTTCAACGCAACCCAAGGATACAATGATTTGTCTGCTACCTTATGGTTTGATCTCCTAATATATTTAAGCCGCCCTCAAAAGTTGATAATAATAAAAAATTTCCTCATGCTTGATGCATTTCTCTTTGTATGTTTCAAATTCATTGATCTTTTTGGTTGGGCCGTTTGACCAAAACTCAAACCTCAAAGCAAATGCAGTCACTTGTTAGGTTTCTCTCAGATTATGTTTGGGTTACCAAAGCCCATTCACTCTATCACTTCGTATGGGTCTCTGATAAGAAGTGGCAAGCACTTCGCTGTGACAGTTTGCCCATCTTATGGGTTGATTACCTTGAATATGATTTTTCATCATGAGTATTTTTGGTCAAGTTTTTTTGTCTGGGTTCAAATTTCCAAACTAAAATCTACATTCTTATGTTAAGGTAAATGTTCCCTTTGTCATCTGGGTTCAATCTTCTAAATATATATATAGAAAAAGGGGTAGATTCAAATTCCTCTCGTTTTAAGTGTCCCTTTTGGGTCTTAGGATTGGGTTTAGATCATCAAAAAAACCCAGATGCAAAATATACTAATGATATGCTTGAATGAGAGAAGATACGTTGATCCTATGTTAAGGTAAATTTCCCTTTTGCCATGTGAATCCAGTCTTCCGAACAGATACAAAGAGGAAGTCATCTTCATCTAAATGCCTTCAAATCCCCTCTCCCCATTTATGGGATAAAAGAAGAGGATGAGGATGTGGATGAAAATAAAAAAGAGGTTGCTTGAGATGGGTTATTATAGAAGGAAGAAAATAAAGAGGGTTGAAATATATTGTCAATTCAAAATGAAGTTTTATAGAGTCATGGAGTGGACAAACTTGATCGTCATCATAAGAAGAATATTATTTTCAATACTTGAACTCTTCAGTGATATTTGCCATTTTTTTTTTCAAGAAGCGAACAATGGTACTAGACCAACTAAAGAATAGTCATGTGTTTTAGGTGTCTACTTTCACAAGGCCCTTTTTGTACCAAATCAATCTACGTTCAATAACGTCGGCTCTTTTACATCAACACAATCAAATCCTCAGCAAGTTGACTTATCATGGCAAATAACCATCCAAAGGGTTTGGAAAAATACAATTAATGGAAATAAAGGTACATGAAATCAGAAAACAACTTCAATGAACTTCATTTTGCTGGTATCACATTTTGTTAAACAACTTTATTTTAGAAAATTTTACTAAGAATTTTACCATTTTTTTATGTTCTTATTGTCAGGACTGATAGATGACACAGTAGCAGGTGTAAATGAAGCCTGTAAACAGGGAGAACAAAGAATTACTAGGAATTTTGAGAATAGTGCAATTTTTCCATCCCTTGCAACAGCTATTCGGTGGCTCAGAGAATATGCACAACAAAAACGGCCAATCCGTCTGCAGGTAAATTGTCGTATTGGCAAACAACCAAAGATTGATTCATGAAATCCATAAAAAATCAAGAGAAATCACTAGATTGTCTACATGTTGACCTTTAAAGTCACATATTCGAATGATGGAAATAGCTTTTCTTCAACGAGGGTGTCCAAGCATCACCATCTACTCCACATAGCTAACACCTTAATGTTCCAGATATTCCATACGAATATATCTTTTTAATTTTGAGATGTTATGTTGACTACATGCTATCTTATTAATCTTATAATTTCGATTATTCAAGGTGATGTCACCCCCTTCTGGCCTTCTCCATTCTTTATCAAGGGCAATTTCCTTTTCCTATTACACTTTGAGTTTTAGTTGTCTACTTTGTGCATTCATTTCAAAGTGGCGACAAAGTCTCCCCTTAGATCATTCAGTGTTTCGTTTTAGGATTTTTTTTTCTAGAAAGGATATTATTATTATGATTTGACAATTAAACAGATGTCATTTTTTATGAGTTTTGTCTCTACTTTATCGTCTTTTTTCCTATGAACCATCATCTTCATATGTTCCTCTATACCTATATCATCATCTCTAATGGTTTTACACACGTCTACCTCATCCTCCTATAACAAAACTTTCCTCCAAATCATCCAACTCGGCTAAGAATTTGCTTCTTAAGTAGTTATCATATCTGTATGTACCCATTGCCTTATAAAAAAGGAAAATGATGATTTATTGATCATCATGTTCATTCTTCTGTGTCATTTTATCATCTTTCTTCTATCACGACCCGGCCCGGTGAGCTCGCATAGATGAGACGGGAACGGAAGTCGGACGGTAGACTAAAATATCTAATCTTTAAAAAATATCATCATAACATTTGAAAGATACAGGAAAACATTAATTTTGAAACACATAAACATAAATCATTAATATTCAAATGGTTACTTTTCTTCCGGCACGCCTCTCCTATGATACACGTTTCCACCCATTCTATTCATTATGATTTAAAATAATTAAACCTAAATTTTTTTAACAATTAACAGTAAGTCAATGCTTAGTAAGTAAAACGTGTCTCTAAACTACAGTAATTCAAGACAAAATAAGCAATATGCTAGATGTCACATTTCATTTAAAAAAAGTTATAAATTGATTTCTTCCTATAAACATAACATTAACATAAACATAAATCATAAAACCATATCCTTCATATTCATTTTCATATTCATATCAATATTCGTAACTTTCTCATTTCGTATATATTACAACTGTCACAGGAGCCACCGTCTAGTACCAAAAAGTACTCATTTACCATTTCCTTTTTCCATAACTTTACTATTTTAACGTGCACGAGTACATCGTCCCCAGCTAATATTATAAGGGGGTGAGCTCCATCAATTCAGCATGCACATACAAGCATTCTATAACAATCATATCATAATCATTTCATCTCATTTCTATAAAATATGAACTTTATGTGATAATGTCATGAAGTATAACATATAAATTGCATGATCAATCATAGGCTAAGAATAACATAATCATGATCTAAAGTAACCATAAAAAAATTTCATAAACATGCTTAGTCTTTCAAAACATATAACTGGAGAGAAAACAAAGATATCACTGTAATAAAGAACCATTAATACTTACAAAAATTAGGAAATTGATTTGATTACTCCACTCGAACACCTTCCTTCGAGGTCCACGATTATCACCTATAAGCATTAATTTCTCCTTCAAAATCTTCATAATAAATGTAAATTAAAATCTTGTTCTCTTTCTAAACCACCCTAAGTTCTCTCTCTCCCTTTCTCTCTCTCTCTCTCTCTCTAATTGATCACATAAAGCATGTATATATTCTAAAAAATTCATATTTTATTCTTATTACATATTTTAACCAAATTAATCCTTTTACCCTAATCTAATTTAATTTAAACTATTTTCTATTTTCGAATTTAAAATAAATTAAAATTACAAAAATTGCATTTTGTGGGAAAAAACCTAATCTATAGCATTAGGAACCTTCCTATGATCATTTGAAACAATACTTCTCAAGAAATTTCTTAAAAATCTATCAATATGAAAAAAACCCTAATTTTTCTAACTCCATATTTTGAAGAAAAAGCCTCATTCCATGCATAAAATTATCTCCTAATCATTCCCTATACATTTCTTAAAGAAAATAGAAGTTTTGTCAAACCCTAAATTCTTCATCTCAAAATATCTAAGAGAATAAAGATTTCTAGGTTTAGAAACATACCTTAGCGCTCCTTAGGCTTTACCCTACAATTTCCCTCCAAGAACCTCGCCGGAAAATCGCCCTACCACCGTCGCTGAAGCCTCCCGCCGCTCCCTTCCGTCCGCCCCCTTACGTTTGGTTGCGTGCTCCCTTGGTTTGACCGAACAAAACATGCGAATGAAATGAAGAGGGATCAGCCTCTTCATAACTTAGGGAGTTAGGGAAAATCCAATTACCCAAATTCCCTCATTTAAAGCATCCATGCTTTAGTAATCACTTGGGGTAATTTAGATATTATGAGGTTTCTAAAATTTTTATCTCCCAAATTAAACGAAATTAGATATAGGTTTTATATATCAATTTGTTCAGAATTTTGCATAGAATTTTATAAAATTATCTTCGTCAAATTCTGACGACTTTGAAAAATTTACTTAAATCTCGTTGCGACCCATCGAAGAGTTTGCGATGATTAAAATGGTATTTTTTGGGTTTTACAATTCTCCCATCCTAATAAAAATTTCCTCAAAATTTACATACAACATCTATTTACAATTTAATCAACATCTTCCATTTCAATTAACATAAACTTCAATATTAGAACATAACAAACTAATCATCTGATATATCATAACAAAATAATCCGATTAACCCAAAATATCTGACATAACATAACAAGATAAACTACTAAATCCAAAACATCAGATTTGATTTAACATTACAAGTCACTAAAAATAGTCAATAAAGCCATCTCAATTATCCTTGTCAACATCCATGGATTCATTAGGCTCATACTAAGTCAAAGTGTAAACTCGCGGTCTGACATTCTGTCTTGATTGATTTTGCATTGAACCTGCAACTGATGGTTCTATCATCTTTTGTTTGCCAAAGTTCTCTGTGAAGGTGCTTCATTTGATCTCATTTCTCCTGAAGTCTTCTGAACCAATGCAGGACAATATTTTGATATGTGTACAAGCTGATGACACCAATAGCAAGTGTTAGAACCAATCAAACATTCACCCTTATGTAATCTACCACACTTAGCAGTCTGTCTTCCTCCATTGAGTACCCTGGGTGACTACCCTCCTCTTTCAGTAAATCTGACTTGATCCTTCACATATCTTTATCTCTAGCACTTTCTTCTCTGATGGCCTCCCAGTCAAGCATCAAAGGAATGGATAGTGCCACTGTCTATAGCTCCCCCATACATCTGGATAAAGCATCTGTCGCCTTGTTCTCCACCCCCGGTCTATACTGAATCTTAAAGTCGTACCCTAGCAACTTGGATAGTCACCTTTGATGCTCCCTCTGTCACCATCCGCTGTTCCAGCAGGTATTTCTTGCTCCGCTGATCCGTCTTGACAATGAAATGCCTCCCAAGTAGGTAGGGCCGCCACTTCTGAATGGCCAAAACGATGACCATTAATTCTCTTTCATAAATTGATTTTAGCCGGGCTCTAGCAATTAATACATGGCTGAAATAGACAATGGGCCTACGACTCTGCATAAGCACTACACCCAGCTCGTACCCGGACACATTTGTCTCCACAATGAAGGTCTGAGTGAAATCTGGAAAAGCTAGGCTGACACTGTAGTCATCACCTTCTTCAAGCTCTCAAATACTGATGTGGCTGCCTCCCCCCCCATAGGAACCCGTCCTTCTTCAACTGCTCAGTGAGTGGCCATGCTATGGAGCTGTATCCCTTAACGAACCTCATGTAATAACATGTTAGTCCTAGGAATCCCCTCAACTCCTTCAGATTTTTCGGCACTAGCCACCTTAGCATTGCTTCAATTTTGGACTGATCTGCTGCCACTTCTTTTGATACCACATGTCCCAAGTACTCTACACTGGCTTGTGCAAAACATCATTTCTTCAAATTAGCCCTCAACTGGTGTTCTTGCAGTACCTCTAACACCCTTTTCAAATGCTCCCTGTGCTCACCTGTCTTGATGTAGACCAGGATGTCGTCAAAGAATAACAGTACAAATTGTCTGAGATAAGGTTTGAAAACCTTATTCATAAGGGCCTAGAAAGTAGCTGGAGCATTGGTGAGGCCGAATGGCATCACCAGGAACTCATAATGTCCTTCATGAGTTCTAAAGGTCGTCTTGGGTACATCCTCCTTCATTCAGATCTGATGGTAACCCGATTTCAAGTCTATCTTTCTAAAGATCACAGTCCCACTCAATTCATGTAGCAGCTCGTCAATGACTGGTATAGGAAACTTGTCAGGTACAGTTTCCTTGTTTAGTGCTATATAGTTCACACAAAAACGCCAGTTGTCATCCTTCTTTTTTACCAACAGAATGGGGCTAGAGAAGGGACTGCTGCTGGGTCTGATGATCTCTGCCTCCAGCATCTCTCTAATTAACCTTTCTATTTCATCCTTCTGGAACTGAGGGTAGTGATAAGGCCGGACACTGATGGGCGACACTCCCTCCTTTAATACGATGGCATGCTCCTGCTCCCTTGCGGTGGCAATCCATGAGGTGGCTGAAACATCTCTTGGAACTGCTGAATCAACGGTTGAATGGAGAGGGGTATGTCTCCTCCCTCCTCCAATTTCACTCCCTTCAAATTGTGCAACTCCACCAAATACCCTCCGCCTGCCAACTGGATGTCCCTCACCATCGTTTTAAGAGAAACCAGTGATTTGGAAAGCCCCGCATCCCCTTTAATCACTACCTTCCTTCCACCCAATTCACTTTGGTGTCTCCCAAAGTTTGCAGCCATTTCATCCTCAGGATGACGTCCGTGCTCCCAAGCTCTGGTGGAAGAAAGTCTTCCCTCACCTGTATCCCCTAGATCGTCAGTCGCACTCCTCTGCAAATCCCCTGGCCTTTCTCCACCTTTCCTGTACCCATCATCACTCAGTAAAAGTCCGTGTCTACCAATCTCACTCCAGTTGGTCGACGACCTGGGTGGAAATGAAATTGTGAGTAGCCCCACTATCAATCAACACCACAACCTCCCTGTCCTCTATCTCTCCCTTCACCTTCATGGTGTGATTCGTAGTGAATTCTACCACTGAGTTCAGGGAAACCTCAGCTAGTTCCAAGTATAGCTTCTCCTTCATCTCCTCCTCACCTCCCTCCTCAGTTTCCTCTTCATCGCAAATGATGAGAATCTGAAGAGTTCGGTCCTTACAGCGATGCCCTGGTGTGTACTTTTCATCGCATCGAAAGTACAACCCCTTAGCCCTCTTCTCCTGTATCTTTTTTCTCTGTCAGTTGCTTGAAGTTTCCCCCATTTCCTCCTCATGTCTTCTCCTTGGTGGCCTCTCGACTCCCTCCTGTTGCAGGACCTTTAGGTGCGAGATGAGTGGTCGTCATCCTGTACGTGCCCCCGGTACTGCTACTCTTGGCTCCATTCTCCAAATTCCTTTGATTTTTCACCAGTTGGGCCAACTTCATGGCGTCCCCCAAGTCACGGGGCATCAAAACCTTCACTGCAGCTAGAATCACCGCCTTCAGCCCTTTCGTGAAATTTTCCTCCAATATTGTGTCTGAGAGTCGCTTCACCCTGCTAGCTAGGTGCTCAAACTACTCTTGGTAATCTGCTACTGATCTCTCCTGTGTCAGAGCAAAGAACTATTCATAGAAATTTCCTCCCCGGTCGGTTTGGAAATGCTCTATTATGCAGCCTTCCCTCGCTCTGCCATAGCCCAAACTCCATTCGAAATCCCCCCTTCTTTCTTCAAAATCAGCACCTCGACAGCCATAGTATCCCTCATGGCGATCCCCATATCCTCCTCTTTCTTCCCTCTGGACAGGCTCTAGATGGGGTCTTCTTCCTTCTCCTTCCACGATCTCCACCTCATCTTCCTTCCTACGGACTTCAGAATTCTTACTTTTTCCTTCCATCCCTTTTGCCACTGAAGCTGCCGTTTGATTTTGAACCTCTAACATTTTCTTCATCATATCTCGGAGGTCGAGACTTGTCCCTCCATGGAAGAAATCCTTTCCTCCATTGTCGTTTTGATTTGATTCATCTCCCCTTCAAGTCTTTCCTCCAAGACATCCACTTTTTTGGCCGCCATCACAATCCTGCGTTTGTAGATTCACAAAAACAGGATCTTGGAATAAAAAAACAGCAACTTCTTCCTATTTGGAGTGAAAAGCTGCTGCTGGAATCCATCGAAAACAGCCCTCCACCGGTCCCGAGGCTTGCTCTGATATCAATTTGATAGGAAATACTTGAGTTCGCAAGTAACCCTAAGGGAATACTTGAGTTCGCAAGCAAACCTATCACTAATTGAAGAGAAAACAGCGAGAATAGAGCAAAATTTGGGCAAAATTAGTCCCAAAACAATAGATTGCAATAAACGAACAAAACAAAACCAACACAAAAGCAAGATACAAGTGATCCTCAATTCGAGAGGAGGATCGTCTCTCCTAAATCTCTAAACAAAAGAGTCTAGAGCCCAAACACCAATAAACCCTAATTCTCAATCAATCAAAACATGAAAAACTCTTAATCCCCTTCATCCCCTTTAATACAAAAGGTTTCCTAATATATTTTCCCTCCCAACCCTAATCTCTCCACTCCGTTTGAATTTTTAATCAATTGGCATAGTGGGGCCCGCCCCATTAGGCAAACCAAGCAAAGGTGGAAGCCTCCGCCTCCTATAGACCAGCGGCTATCTTTGGGCCGGTTGGTTCTGGACCGGTTCAGTTCAGTGTGAACCGGTCTAACATATTTTTATAACTTTATTTGGGTATGGACCTGAAATGATTTACATTGAGAATTGAGGATTTTTTTTTAGATAGAGTTTCCTCTTGTTGAGATTCATTATCAATACGGTCATCATCAGTGTGAAATTAAAACCACTTGAAGTTTTTATGTTTGCAACATGAAAATTTAATTTTTAAAATGGACCTCTCCGGTTGAGAGTTGTTTTCAAAATGACCATCATCAGGATAACATTGAAATCATTTGAAGTATTTATATTTGCAATTAAAATTTGATTTTTGAAATGGATCTCTTTAGTTGAGATTTTATTTCAACACGACCATCGTCGAGTAGTTGGATATTTTATTTTGTTATTTTTGATCTTGTTGACTCTGGAAACATACTTGCAAAGGATTTTGTCTTATTTGATCACATTTCATTATAAACCCATGCAGTGTGCTCAGACAAGTTCAGACATTTAGTGTATTTATCGGAACACATGGAAACAATTTGATCTTTAAATACTTATGCATAATTTAAATGATGCGCACATTTTTTTATGAATTTATAGTGCATTTGCATGCAATACATGTGCATGGTGCACTTGCATGCTTTCCGAAGTTGAGTACTTTTTCTCAAGATGAATGAAATTTAAATTCGTTATTTACTTTAACCCATGCAGCATTCTTGGTTTTCAAGTTTATGAATTTGGTGTATTTGGTTAGAGTACGTGTGGGCATTTCAGTTTGAAAGGGGTTTGCAAATTTCTAGATAATTTTTAGCCATGTAAAGTAGTTGTGCATTTTTCAAAATGAGGTATTTTAATTCAACTTGCTTTTAATCCCGCGCGACATTCTCAGATTTTATATTTGTCGGAGGATTTAGTATATATTTGTCAGAGCATTGATTTAGAAGGGTGATTTTAGTTTAACTATGCTTTTAATTCGGCGCAACATTTTCAAACTTTGTATTTGAACATGCATTTTGTATGTTTGTTGGAGCACATAATGAGAACTTTGACTTTTCTTTTTAAGTAGTGTACATATTTTTTGACACATTTACACAATACCCATGCACATTTTTCATTGCATAGTGCATTCAAATGGTGCATTTGCACATTTTTCATGAAATTGTGCACTTTTTGTGTGCCTATGTTAGGGGTGTAAACGAGTCGAGTCGAGTTTTGGCCCTTATCGAGCTCGGCTCGTTTGATAGAAAGCGAGCTCGAGCTCGAGCCGGCTCGCCAATCATGGGCGGGAATTTTTAAATTTAGGCGGGATTTTTAAAAAATTTTAAAATTAGGCGGGATTTTTAAACTTTAAGCGGGATTTTTAAAACTTAAACAATTTTTTTATAAAAATATGAATATTTCACTTTTAAATAAAATTTAGGTGATTATTATTATAATTTTTTAATATTTAAATTTAATAAATAAAATAAAATTATTTTTAAAAATATTAATATTTAAATCGAGCCGGCTCGCGAGCTCACGAGCCAAGCCGGCTCGAGCTCACGAGCTCGACTCGCGAGCTCGATAAGCTCGGCTCGCAGAGTTCATAAACGAGTCGAGCTCGAGCCGGCTCGCGAGCCGGCTCGGCTCACTTACACCCCTAGCCTATGTGATGTGCTTGAATGCTTCACATTGCATTTCTATAGCATATTTGCACACTTTTAAATGTATTTTATTTGCCTTATTTTCATCCTTGAAATAGATTGGTGGCATGCCTCTAAAATAGTGTTTCACTCAAGGCTGTGAAAACCGGACCGGACAACGAACCGGAAGAATGAGAGATTCACGGGTCGACCCGGTCGAACCGGGGTCGAACCGATCGAACCGGGGTCGAACCGGATGATGTAATAAATAATAATATTATTAAAAATCTAAAAATAAATGAGAATTTTTCTTCTAATATATTCACTCTAAACCTAACCTTGTTGCACCTAATCAAGATAAACATTCAGATTTAATTGATTTACTCTTATTTACCAAAAAATTAACATGAATTCAAGGCCTATACACCAAATCATTTGATTTTGCATTAAAATCATAGTCCTCTCAGTAGTTGAAACATAACTAAATATATTATTATGAGCTTCAGGACATAATTCCCTCTTATGACCAATCTTAGAAGATAACCATAGCTAATATGATTTAAAAGAAGAACACTTTTGTATTAAAAAGAAGAAACTCATTTGGATTTTTGAGAGTAAAAGAAGTTGCAGCAACATATTTCAAAATGCACAAATGGAGAAGGAAAAAAACCTGTAGCTATTAGAGAAGGAAGAAAACCTGTAGCTATTAGGTCTTCTTGCTAATTAGGAAAACTGAAGAGAAGAAGAAAAAATCTCAGCTCTCGGACCTTCGGTTGCTGCAAATGGCAAAAGAAAATGATTAAAAAAAAAACTCACCTGCAAACAAATCCCCAATCAAAGGCCACCATTGTTCGACCAAAATGAGAGAGGAAAGCATGCCCTAAACAAAGACTAACCTGCAAATGACGTGCGCACAAAAGAAGAGGTTGTTCGTCTCTCCAAGCTTCGTCGTCGACTCATCGTTCGTTCGAAGCACACGAGAGAAAGAAGGGCGAACAGAGGAAACGAAGCAGGGAAGCAAGCGACGCGACAAACAAATGAAATAGGGTTTTTTTTTTTTCCATAATGAAGCATCACCATCGCATCTCAGCCGTCCGATTACTCAGTTTCGCTAAAATGGCGCGTTAGCTGAACCGGCGGTTTAGCAAAAAACCGGGGCCGGTTCGGTTGGTTCGGGGCGGGTCAAACCGCCGGTTGAGCAGTTGGATGCCAGTTTTA